>JAKSZP010000287.1:0-115689 GCA_022478985.1 Massospora cicadina
TAAGAAGTTGGTCCCAGCCCACAAGAACCTTCCCTGGTGAAAGCCCTTGGAGGGGGGTGGAGCCTCAAAAGAATGAGAGGGTAATGTCATGGCTTGATGACATGATTGTAGGCACCAAATGTAAAGATAAAGCTATTTGTTAGGAGGCAAAAAGGTTAGGTTAGCAGGCTTTCTTGACCTCAAATATACCATGGACCAGCACTGGGTTCAGGCCAGATATACCCAGCCTGGTCTAGGGAAGGTGCGTGATGCTCATCCCTGTGCTATGGCAAGGGCGTTAAAATTCCTAGCTATATTATTAATTATGACGGTTTGGTCTAGGTTGTTTGGCAAACGTGGTTTTGAAACATGTTTGATTTTTGACATTTCTAAATTGGGTCAGCCATGCCTACAATCAAAAACTCAAGTTTGGCAATTTCAAGATATAGTACCCTGGCAAATGAAAGCGTGCGCCTATTGGTGCACATGAGCTTAGCACCACTTCCACCATTTGACAATCCCCAATTGTTTAAGTATGTTTCCTTGGGACCAACCTTCCTCGTTGGTAAAGTTTCTATTAAATATCCCCTTTATCTTTACGTTTTTTATAATGGTGCCTTTGGCGAACCTGTGCACAAACCTCCTTGAGGAGGTCTCCAACAGCGTTGATAATTTTATTTCTACCCAAATATCTAACAGATTTGGTGCACCCCTGGGAATCCCTGGTCCCCTCCAGATCGAGGCACCAAGCCCTCCTGCACAGATCCCCATTTGGCTGCAGATTCCCCTTTGGGGTCAAACCAAGTTTTGTGGTTATTAGTTGTTTACAACTATATCCCACGTTGTATGACCTTCCCTTGGTCCCCTCTAATCTGGCATCCTCAGAGGTGCCATGTTTACCATTCTGATAACAACTAGTTCCTTGGCGGTGTGGCAGCGCACCCTACACAGACCTCTCTGGGAATGGGAGAGTTACAGAAACTCTCCTGATGAACGCCCAAATTATTTAATTTGGATGCACCCAGCTTCTATATAACTTTCTGTCTAACTCACGTTGAGCCTCATTACAATTTTAATACTAAGCAGCCATAATATTCAGGGGGTTCGCCTTTTACCCCATCACTGCCCCTAATAAAAACCTTATAAAATTCTAACTTTTCAATATTTAGTAAAGGTTTTCATATTTAAACTTAAGAAATATAAAATCCCCTATAACATTTATTCCAGCAGTTGAGAGTAATATTTCTTCTGCAAAATATTGTTGTAGCTTAGATATAAAATCACCAGCGAGCATACCACCAGCCTGAATTCCAACACCCCTCATTTCTCATGGGTCCCTCCCTTTGCCCTGAAGTTCCTGCCACCAAGGAGCAGCTGCAGCAGATCTGGAGTACACAATTACTGGTTTGGGAACACCTGATGAAGAATATAAGCAATTATAAGCAATTCACAGATCTTAAATGCTTTTCCACTCAATAAATTAAGTTGGGTTCATTAGTTATGCTCAATACGTTACTTCTGCATTTGAAGGTTCCCTTGCAGAAGTTTGCGAGCAATCATTCTGGTCCTCACATGGTGGAAGGGGTTTTGGGCAACGGGGCCTTCCAGTTGGCCCTCCCTGCTCATTGGAAGCAGCACCTAGTCTTCTAAGCTTCTCAGTTGTCTCCTTTTAATGGATATTAAACCACCATCCCTAAACCAGTTGTAGTTGAGGGCTCAGAAGAGGCAAAGATAGATGTCAAACTTGTATCATAAAAATCATGTCTCTCAGTGAAATACTTAGTTGCCTGGAAGTGTTATCCTTCCTATAAGAACAGCTGGGTAAGTGCTCACATTTATGCCAATTGCTTAAAAGTTGGTGGAGCACTTCCACTCTGTTTACCAGGAAGCTCTCCGCCCTCCCCAGAATGTTGCCTCTATCTTGGCGATCAAACTCCCCAAAGCGCACAAGACTTTTGCATTTGTTCATGTTCCTGGTGGAGGTGCTACTCCAACTTGAAAAGGGAAGGGTAATGCAAGTCTTGGGGAGCAACCCCTGCAGCTTAATTGGTAGATATTCCCATTTTATACTAAGAAGGGGAGGAGGCCAGCGGCTATCTTCCTTGTAACCATGGGCAACTTAGCCCATGTGGTAGATGGGATGGGGTAGATAGCATACCCATTGAAATTGTGCCTCTTCCCACTATTCCAACCACCCTTTAGTTGGTACTAAAATTTGGGGTGTGTTAGAAAGTGTATAAGCCAGTGGACATTGCCAGCAGAGGGTTGGCAGCAATTCTCCCCTACAAGAGGTTGTCTATGCCAGTTCAAGTCCCACTATAATCTTAAATTAATATCTTGTAGAAATTTAATCAATAAAATAAATTTTGGCTCAAAAATCTCCAACTGCTATCTTCTCAGTTGCCAGCATTCATAAGCCTGTCCCTGATAGTTATAGGTGCAATAAACCCCTTCCCTACTCAATGGAACTTTTATTATATAGCTTGGCCATGGGCATACCCAGTTGCCCACTGGACAAAGTACCACTAATATTCCTAACGGAGTCATGCCAGAAGAAAAAATTTGGTAGCAAAATCTAAGCCCAAGACAGCTGGCCAAGATGAGACTGATCTGGTGTTGTGAAGATTTAAAACGTTTATCTGCTTTAGCTGAATCTAAAAATATTCTGGACAATGAATGCACTTGTTTCCATTCTCTATGTTAGTGCATTATAATGCAGTGGACCCCAACAGGTTCTGCTGTCACTCTATTTTTCCCTTTTCCATTTTTTAGTTTTAAAAAAATTCTTAAACCACAAATTATTTGTGAAGTTAAAAATTCCATAGGACATCTATTGGCTGATTCTCAATTTTGAGAATTTGTGGCTAGTACTTGAAGTTGCCCTATATCTTTTGTATCCCTCAATATGGATAGCTGTACCAGAGGCATTCTTGATGATATTTTGGGTGGTAACTCATTCTGAGTTCCAGTCTAGTCTTGATATTATCAGCATGCTCCATGATAACTTTATTTAAGGGTGAAATGGAATATATGGCTATTGAAATGATAGTGTAAATAGATAATATAGTTTATTACCCTATAAGATTCCATAATCCTAACTCTTCTGGATTTCTACCTAGAAAATTACATCAAAAGTGAGGGCTCAGGCTATTCCACTAAAAGGTCTTAATACACTAAAGATTTATAATGGCACAAAACTTCAAACTAAATGCTCTTTATAGAACATTATAGAGGTATAACACTTACTGGATGTGCTCAAAGGAATTAGTAACTATACCGCACATTTAACTTCTAACATCAGATTATTTATTTGAGATTAAGAGACTCCAGTTTCCCCTCAAGGTATGTTTTACTATGCCTATTGACAAGTTTTAGGGGGAAGTCATTTAAGATTGCAGGAATTAATCTGAGATGCTTATTTTTTGCATGAGTAATTTTTATGAATCCTGTGTTATATTTTATTATTTTTGTGTTCTTGCTGGTGCATTTTACACCTAGATTCCAACAAATATTTGTAGTAGAATTCTAATTATCTACTGTGGGGATATTTAATTATCAGAGGGGTAATTGACCACTTATAGTAAACTAATAACAATAAAGTATATAAAAGGTTTAGTTTTATATGATTTTTTATTAGTCATTGTATATTTATTTGGGGAAGGTCAACCAGGGGAAAAGCACTTCCGATATAAAGATAAAACTAATGAAATTTGATATATAGAGACACCCCAGAGGGTTCAAGGCCCCTCTTGTTGTCTCCAGGATCACCAAGATTAGGACGGTAGGGAAGGGGAGTTATGCTGGCTTATTCTTGGATGCAGCATGTGTGAAGAAAAGGATCAACTTTTAGGAACCATATGGGGAACCATGTGTTGATTGTCCTTCTGTTATGGGGGGTCATATGTCCAAACAGTCATGCTTGGAAGTGTTCCAATATATGGCTGTGGAAGCGATGAATGGCTCCTTGGTTTTTTGGCACTGCTCCTGTGAACAATTCCAGTACCATTGTGTGTATTGTCCATAGTGCTATTGCTACTATTAGCGCCCTGAGAGATGGGTGGATAGGAGAGTCCATGTTTATAGCGAAAATGTTCCTTTCTAGGCTGAATAGATGTTCTTTTTCTTGTCGGAAAAGACTCATGGCCTCTTTCCATATCGCCACTGATGTTGGGCATTGTTATAAATGGTGGGCTAGGCTTCCATACTAACCACATATTGCACATGAGGTGTGATTGGCGTTTGACCGTTCAGCTGTTCAGTATACTCTCCTCATGCACCTCCATACGTGTGCTCTTATCCTGGGTTGGAGTAGAGGGTGATGTGTGTATCTCCATACTCTTCTTTGGGTCTCCAGGTTGTAGGGTATGTCCATATGGTCCAGGTAATCTATTCTGGCTATAATATTTAGGCTTTTGCTTATTATGTTGTCTGTGACTATTTGATCATTGATCTCCTGTCTGTGAGTTAGTCTTGGGCGTCCTCGGTGACTGGTTTGTTCATTTATGTGAATCTGCCATGTCGCTCTTCTCATGGCTAGGAGCATTCGTTTGAAATGTGCAGGAGTGCCATGTGGTCCTGCAGCTGTAGGATGGGATGCCAGATACTTGATCAATGTGTTCTGGTGCTCTGGGTTTCTTAATTTCAGTGCACTTGTGAAGTTATTTCTTGATGTTCTGGCCCAGTGTATATCTGGAAGATCTGGGCTAGTCACCTGAGCTATCCAGGATCCCAGTATATGGGTTGCTTGCTCTACGTAATTAGTAAGCCCCATGCCTCCATTCCTTCTAGATCCAGATAGAGTTTCGAGGTGTACAGGGGGGTTATGGTTGGACCATAACCATCTTTGTAATAGGGCATGGACTGTGTTGAAAAAGGATGGTGAGAAAGTGATTGCATGGGCCATGAACCATATGATTGATAAAATCATAGAGTTGGCTACCGTGACCCTTCCTGTTAGACCTGTTTGATGTCTGTCAGGAATTTAATATGACTGGACAATATGCTACCTATATCGGCGGATCACAGGGGAATTGAGATGATTCTTGAGATTTATGAAAAGGGATACACGAATTATAATCAAGCAAAATGAGAACATTTGGCAAATTGAGAGGAATCACGCTGAGATTTGATATGAACAAGAGCAACTTGAATAGGATGAAGAATAAGAAGATACCAAGCTGAGGATGCATCTGGCTGGGGAATCGAGGTATAAAGAGCCTGATGTAAGATTACATAGGGGATAGTCAATTATGAGAAAGAGAAGCGCAGAACGGTCTGCAAGATATACAAAATAAAGGAAGAAATAGGGGGCAATAGCTCCATATATATCTTATTTAGTTTATTTATAAGAATTGGAGATCCTCATATCATTTGATTGGGTTGCTCAGTGGCTATACCCTGTGCAAAGCCAACTCAGTAACAGCAGACTTAGACGCCAATAAATTAACAGTGGTGCTCACTACAGGGACCACTTAGCAACTATAACGGAGAAAATACAATGAAAAATCCTCATTTGTTCTGACCTAACTTGATTAGTTCCGACCACAACATGATGAAGAAGCTCAGAGGACACCTAACTTGGAACCAACATTGTTTACTGTTACTAAACCAGGGGATGATAAAATTATGATCACTGTGCAATTTGAGAATTGCCTGGAGCTAACGACTAACCAACATGGACATTCCACAAATGTGACTCCACAACAACTAAGAATTATTATGGAATGGTTGTTGCGCGGGTATTGCCTACACAAGGATGGGAGTGGCGAAAATGCCGTAAGTCTGTTTTATAATCAACGCAATCAAAGAAACTGATATGCGCTATACTTGTCTTATTTGGACGCCACTACTACGGGGTTAACTTGCCACCTTGGTACTCACAGAATTGAGGAATACTTAGTCACTTATGTGCAACCTTTGATTTTCCAGCTGCTACGAGTTCTAGCTCGCCATAACATTGAAATTGGAGATGTGTTGCAGTTTTCTCAAGCCCAACAGCACGATACTCGCCTCTTGCTGGACCATTTTGATTGTTCATTATCAGAAATACAAGGGGCGCTGGCACAGATGGATCATCATGTCGGGGATGTTCGCCATTGATTGGACCTTCTAGTACCACAGTTAAACTCAGAAATACCTCAAGTAATAAGAGAGCTATTGGAACAGCATGGCCTATCCATGGAGTGTATTTAGGATGTGACAACCTTGGGGATTAATATGGAGCTCTGTATGATGGAGCTAGCCAAATGGGTGGAAGCTCTTGAAGCCATGATTGCCCAGCTCAAGGGAAGAATGACCCTGATGGAACTGCAATTGGCAGCCAAAGTCAGCTCTCTATTGACAGAACTAGATTAACTCCGTATTGAATGGGATACCCAGCAAACATCTGATAATGCACTAATTCTTAGATCAACATCCACCGAGTACCTCCAACTCATTTGTCATGTTACACGACTGGAAGTCATTAGTCAGGTGGAATGCCAACGAGTCTTCCCTCCATTTATTGGTGAGACCAGTGAGTATGCAGACATGCAAGCCCACATTGATACCCTTTGTCAGGCCAATGAGGAATTGGCACGAGAACAATCCTTCCTTGTTAGCCAAATAAACAACGCCACCCAGCAAGTGGATAACGCCAGACAACAACAAACCCACATGCAGAATAAAATTGAGGAAGTTCTTTCATGATTACAAACTATGGAACAAACACTATATGAGGAAAAGGAATTCCGCCGAGAATTGCAACAGCAATATAACACACTGCATCGTGAATGGCAGGATGGACAGTGTAGATGTGCTGCAGTCAAAATGGAACAGCTAATTTGTGAACAGTTCATGGAGTGTACTGGAGCTGGGGGAAATAGGGCCATTAGTGGTGACTCGGGGGAGAATGTTATGGATCTGCAAATGAGTATCCATCAGGTGGTACAACGGACCCCCCACGTGATGACACTTCTTCTGATTCTGCCTCGACGAGCTCAAGCTCATCTGGATGGAGGCATGTTAACACACCAAATGATGGTTCCCAAAGTCGCTCTGAATCCAGTTCGCCTGGCCCTTGCAGCCAAACCTGAGAGCTGACTGAATTTGTCCATATTGAAAATTACCTCCTTTCAGTCATAACAGAAACCTACACAGGTATTTTAAAAGTTTTGAATTCGCTGTGGAAGGGGCTACCAATCAATGGAAAGTGAAGTTGTTACTGTCCGCTTTAGATGTGGAAAGTGCTGACCAAGTGACTTGCTATCTTCCAGATAGTTTTCTGTCTTATGCCCAAGTAAAAGCGATAGTTATCCAGCTGTTCAAAGGCGTTAATAAGATGTCTCAACAAAAAGCCAAATTTATGACTATACAGTTTAATCAAAAATGAGACCTTGTTGGAATTTGCCGAGTGGTTTTCAGCAGAAGCTCACGTTTTACTTGGGACTAATATTTTAGCCACTGAGGATGTAGGTATAGCGATGATGGCGGCAGTCAAACCATATTGTGAACTATATAACGCTATGTCCCATATGTTGGATGGGGATACCGGCCTTATACAAGTTGTGAACGCCATATGACAACTCTCTGCCATGAACAGCGCCCCCAATGTAGCCCAAAAAACCTCTGTTGCTCCCACTCCATCCTTTTCTGAATATTGGGCGCAGCAACCGGGTTATCAGCCGCTGGAACATAATTGTCGCTCATATGAATCAGTAGACCCTTTCCATCCCATGTACGCTTCACCAGTTTGACCATGACCATGGAACCTTACTGGCAATTCTCGACCTGGTCCTTCCAGCCTGAATTATATATGTGCACCTTTTACCAACGCTTGCTTCCAGTGCGAACAAAAAGGGCATTATGCAGACAATTGCCCTAGCAAGCCACAAGTGTACGCGATGCCAACTATGAAAAATAAGCAGGGAAAAGCTTGAGCGGAGTAGAGACAGGACACTCTACCTTACTGAGCTCAATTCACTTGTCCCTAATACCTGCCAAACAACTTTACTAGTAGAAATCAAACCTCAATCAAGTTATTTGTTATACCAGCAGCTTTTGCTGGATACCCCTGCATCTGCTTCCAAGAGTAAGAATTCACCCAATTGGGCTGAGCTCCACCAAGACGTGCAAAAACCCTATGTGTGGAATATACTGGAACAGACTGACTCCAGTAATGCGGACTTTTTGCTGAACGTCACTCCTTTAATAGGAGTTAACATAGCTATCTCGGTGGAAAGAATCTCTAGGGAGTATTCTCAGGTCATTAAGGGTATTTCTTCCTTTCTAAGTAACACAAGACCTTTGAACGTAAGAGTATTAAACTATGATTATTCTTCTTACTCAGAATGTACTTATTGCGACATATTCGTTCAAAACGCAAAAATCCGTGCAATCATAGACACAGGAGCGCTGGTGAACATAGTCTCCACCCGGTTAGTGGCCAAACTTATGTTGAAACTGGGTGTGGACCATCGAGTAGTATATGGAATGGCAGGAACACATAGCAATGTGTCAGAAGGAGCATATAGCGCGTTGCCTCTATGATTCAGTTCAGTCCAGGTGTCTGCTCCAGTGGTGGTCTTGCTGAATAACCCCTATGATATGTTAATCAGCGCGACTTTCATGAGGAAATTTGGCGTTGTGATAGATATGGTGGAAGAAACCCTTACTATGTTTGGCCAACAGATTCCATTCTATTTTTCCTCTAGGGAAACCTAGAAGATCCAGTCCACTCCGATCAGATCAATCTTGCATACAGTGATGGAGTGATCCCTGTTTACTATCAGCAACTAAGTCATCAAACTAAGATCCTCCCCAACCAGATAAATGAGTATAAAGGAATCCCGCTTCGAGAAACATGCCCTTTGCACTTTTCATCTAGACACTAGGGCATAATAGGGACTGGGCTCAAAATTGAAGTTCCTAAGGGACTGTATGAAGAAATCCTGGCGCCTCGTTAGCACTCACAGCTAGAACCACATGTGGCTCTGGGGCTATTGTTTCCTGGGAACAGGGAGGTGAAGGTGTTGCTCACAAACCTACAGAAGGAGACAATAACGATTAGGTAGCACCAAGTGGTGGCTTACTTACACTTCATCCCTATTGGAGAAGTTCGCCAAATTCATGACTTTGGCTCATGGGAAATCTTGGATTATTGGCTTGCACCTCATTTGGTGTACTGACTGTAGTTCCATGAGAAGCGCTCACAGGACTATCACCGGATCAGCAAGATAAAGCTATGGCCTTATTTGAAAATTATTGGAATATTTTTGCCAATAACAATCATGACTTGGGGTGCGCTCAAGGAGTGGTACATCAGATTGATACAGGAGATCACCCTCCCATTTGTTCGCGTCCTATTAGATGTTCTAGAGCAGCAGAAGAGGTTGTCTCCGATGAAGTGGATAAGCTTATTGAGTAGGGGATGATAGAACTGTCAAAAAGTCCGTGGGCGTCACCTGTGCTCATTGTAAAGAAGAAGGATGGCACGAATTGGGTGGTTATCGACTATCATAAACTCAATAATGTCATGGAGAAGGATTCTTACCCTCTTCCTCTGATTGATGATAAGTTAGACTAATTGGGTGGGGAAAACTATTTTTCTGCCATGGATCTGATATCAGGGTACTGGCAGATTGAATTGCCACCAACAGAATGGGAGAAATGTACGATCATCACCTCAAGGGGGTTGTTCCAGCCAACGTGCATGCCGCAAGGATTGTGTAACGCTCCTTCTACATTCCAGCATGCCATGGATATGATTTCAGGTGATTTAAAGCTGTCCTGCATCTTAGTTTACCTTGACGACATCAATGTGTTTTCACGAACATTCACAGAGCATCTGGCCCACTTGAAGCAAGTGTTTCAGCGCCTCACTGCCGCTAATATCAAAATAAAACCCCAGAAGTGCCATTTCTTTAAAGAGCAATTGGAATACTTCGGTTTTGTTGTGGAAACAAATGGGCTTAAACAGCAGCCAGCTAAAGTGGAAGCAATAGGCAAGATGACTCAGCCAGAAAATAAGCAAGACATTAAGGTGTTTCTAGGAATGGTTGGGTATTATTGATGGTTCATTCCTAATTTCAGTTGTATCAGGGCATCGCTTTTCAAGCTATTAAAGAAAAATGCTCCTTTCAATTGGATGGAATGATTCCAAAACGCTTTTGATGTATTGCATATCGCATTAGCAAGTGCACCCATATTGCAATACCCCAACTTCAATAAGCCGTTCATAGTGCAAACAGATTCATCCTTAGCTGCTATTGGAGCAGTATTATCCCAGAAGGATGATGACGGTGTGGAACATCCTGTCACCTTCTGTAGTCGGAGCCTAAATTGTCATGAACGTAACTACACTGTAACTGAGCAGGAGTGTTTAGCTGTTATCTACACTTATGAAAAATTTTGGGTATATTTGCATGGGGTAAGATTTCAAGTAGTAATGGATCATGCTTCCTTGCACTGGCTACAGAATCTGCATGAACCGGAAGGACAGCTCGCACGTTGGGCTCTGAAGCTGCAAGCTTAAAATTTTGAGATCTTACATCAACCTGGGGCAAAACATCAAAACGTGGATTGTCTGTCTCGATTTCCCACAGTCACTATCACAGCAGATCTGGCTGATATAATGTATGAAAAAATGATGGTGAAAAAACACCAGGATGAGCCACCACAAGTGATCAAGTTGTTAGATGAACTCAGGGAGGGTACCTTCATGCGAGAGGGAGAATCATAAAAGAAGATTGGAGATTTGAGCTGAATTTTCCTAAGCCTTCAATTAGACCCTCGATAATTATGAATGCTCATTGGTCTGTAGGCCATGGTGG
This sequence comes from Massospora cicadina, assembly GCA_022478985.1. Lineage (NCBI taxonomy): Eukaryota > Fungi > Entomophthoromycota > Entomophthoromycetes > Entomophthorales > Entomophthoraceae > Massospora > Massospora cicadina. The sequence goes on from JAKSZP010000287.1 coordinate 10,788, forward strand.
TTTGCAAAAGACACTAAAGTTTTTATGATCCTGATACTTCTGGGAAAGCATGCATTATGACGTGCTGGTAACTATTAGCTGTTGCCATCAATGTCAAGTTGAAAAACCTTTCCATAAGAAAACCACCTATCAATTAGTGAAGCCCCAGTTTGCATGGCACACCGTTTCCATTGATGTAGTGGGACCTATGCCAACTAGCGCCAATTGATCCAAGTACATAATTGTCACCATTGATCATTTGACCCAATGAGTGGAGGTCAGGGTTATTAGCGACTTGGGCGCGGTCACCACTGCCAAGTTCATTATGGAGTGCATTATACAGTGACATGGCTGTCCACAGTTCATCCTGATGGACAACGGAACCAACTTTACTTCACATATCCTGCCAAAGTTAAACGAGTTGATAGCAATTCGTGGGGTTTTGACCACCCCCTATCATCCAGAATCAAATGGGATGGTGGAGCGAGTTAATGGAGCCCTAGTAAACATACTCTGCAAATTGATAATGGACCAGCCCTCAGAATGGAGTGCTCTTTTACCTACTACTGTGTTCGCTTATAATATTAGCTATCATTCTGCCACTGGTAAAAGTCCCTTTCAGCTGCTATATGGACGCCATCTGGCTCTGCCCACCTTGTTATATTCGTGTGTAGAGGATCCTGGTGGTGTGAATCCTTAGCGATATCTGAGGCAACTCACGGATACATTGATCAAGTTGCAAATTGAAGCCTACTCCACCAGTTTGGCTAAGAAAATTCGTGACCAGGCAGCTGATCAGAAGCATCAGAGCGGACTTCTGCTGTTCGCTGAAGGGGATTATGTGTTATTCCACGACCAGCATGGATTTGGCCAAAAGAATAAGCTCTCTGACATTTGGGTCAGCCCATTTGAGATTATTGAGATGACTGGTATGGATGTCTACACAATCAAGAAACCTGTGGGGGGTTGGATGATTAACCAAGTCTATGTTAAGTTCCTTAGAGCGTACAAACAGTAAAAAGCTTATCATCCAGTCAAAGGGGGGGGTAATGTCAGGAAGTTTATATGACTGGACAATATGCTATCCATATTGGCAGATCACAGGGGAATCAATATGAGTCTTGAGATTTACAAAAAGGGGATACATGAATTATAATCAAGAAAAATGAGAACATTCGGTAAATCAAGAGGAATCATGCCAAGATTTGATACAAACAAGAGCAACTCGAATAGGATGAAGAATAAGAAGATACCAAGCTGAGGATGCATCTGACTGGGGAATCGAGGTATAAAGAGCCTGATGGAAGATTACAGAGGGGATAGTCAATTATGAGAAAGAGAAGTGAAGAATGATCTGTGAGATATACAAGATAAAGGAATAAATATAAAGGCAATAGCTCCATATATATTTTATTTAATTTATTATAAGAATCGGCGATCCTCATATTGTTTGATTGGGTTGCTCAGTGGCTATACCCTGTGCAAATCCAACTCGGTGACAGCGGACCTAGACGCTGAGAAATTAACAATGTCCATGTAAGGAGGCAATGCGTTTTGTTATTTTTCCAATAATTGATTTTCCATCATGGAGTTAGCGTAACCCCCTGCTTCCAAACCATACTCCCAAGTGACGAACAGGGCCAGCTGTTGGCTTGGTGATGAATAGAAAGTTTCAGTCATGTTGTCTCTAGTTTATGCCTCCTATGTCTGGTCAGGAGTCTTGATGTTGTATTATCTTGTTGGCCCTGGGTAGATGGCGCCCAATGGGTCTGATATTTTCCCAGGAGTATGATTTACGTTTTCTCAGTGTTACGTGATGCGTTACTTATGGCTGAATAGTCTTATATTATCTTCTCAATTCTTCAAGCTTCCTGATTGTTGGATATGCCCACCATACAACTATCAGCGAAGGCCATCATTTTGACTGGTGGTTGGCCTTTGACGTTGATTCCTTTGAGCAGTGTGTTTGTATTTCGGATTAGAGGGTCTAGGCTAAAGTTGTAGAGTAGAGAACTTAAGGGGTCTCCTTGTTTTAGTCCTCTCTGTGGGATAACTGGGTTGGATAAGAAGCCTGCTCCCCGCACAGCCATGGTTGCAGACTCTGTAAACAACATTACCCAGTTCATAAATCTATTTGGAAGCTTGAATTTTTGAAGGCAGGCCCTAAGATAGGTCCAGTTCACCCTATCATATGCCTTTTGTTGTTCTAAAAAGATAAGGGCTCCAGAGGTTTTTAACTGTAAGACATTTGCAATTGTGTGGATGTTATCCCATATGGATCTTCTTGGAAAAAATCCATATTGTGATGGGGATATCGCATCAGTTGCAATTTCTCCTAGTCGTTTAGCCATAATTTTTGTGAAAATTTTTGTGTCTGTGTTGGTTAGGGAAATTGGGCGCCAGTTAGATAGGTCTAATCTGTCTCCTTTCTTTAATAAAGTGACGGTGTAGGCTTCTTTGCCTCCAGGTAGGAGGCATTTTTCCATAATACACTTGTTCATTGAAGCTAGAAGAATGTTAGAGATGTTAGTAAAATATTTTATGTAAAATTCATAAGGAATCCTATCAGGTCCAGGGCATTTCCCTCTTGGTGCACTGCATACTACTTCCCATAATTCATTGCGCGATACTAGGTTGATTAAATTGTGATTTTAGGCTGCAGTGTCAATATGTGTGCTTCTATGAAATTTTCTAATTTTTTCTGGTTCGACCAGCTTTGATTTATACAATTTCATATAAAACCTGTACACTTCAGTCACAATTTCTTTGGGTGTTTCTGCTATGGGTTTGTCCAGTCAATGGACCTGTATGCAAGCTATCATAAATTTCCTCATGTGGAATTGGCAGAAAAAGTAGCTCAAACAAGTTTCTCCATCTCTTATGTTTTTGCCAATATATTGGACTCTGACTTGGTGTTGGTGTTTGCGGATCAGGGTGTATAGCCAAGCAGAAACCTCCGCCCATTTGCGACCTCATCCATGGCTGTATCCTGTCCTTGAAGCGTTGTTTTCTAGATATCCAATTTCAGCCAATGTGTGTTTGATAATGGCTGAAACTGCCCTGTGTCTTCTAGATAATGTATATTTAATTTGTTGGGTTGTTGATTTTTTGAAGTTTTCCCAGGTGATTATTGGGTCCAAGCAAGAAGGAGTTTGAAAATCCCTGGTTGAAGATATTTCCTCCATCCAGGATTAAAATTCCAAGTCAGCTAAACTTTTTGGGCGTATTCTGCACCATCTGGGTGCTTGGGTACTGGGTTCTGCCAGTTTGTAAGACACTGAAACAAGCAGATGGTCAGAGAATTCATTTTTGCAGTTTTAAATTTTTGGATTTGGTGATGGAAAATTATTGGTGCAAGTATTAGGTCTATCCTTGACATAGAGACAGGTGTACCGTTGTGTACATGTGGGCGTGTCATGTTTTGTAGCAGGGGTTGCGTTTTTGGCAGTGGATTATATAGTCTCAGGGTGGCCTTTAGTACTTGGAGTTCCACTTGCCCTTAGGGTATCTCCATTGTGTATGGCCATTGGTCCAGCTCTGGGTTAATCCAGCAGTTCATGTCGCCCATTATGAAAGTATTTGCTGGAAGATTTAGTTGTGTTAAAGCTGTGAGAAATTCTCTTCGATCATGTGCACCATTTGGAGCATACACACTGGCTATTGTGTGCACTTTGGTGTGCCATGAAAAGGTTATGGTGAGTATGCGGCCATTCAAGAACAAATTTTTGTTAATAAATTTAAAGTTTTGGCTCACGCGTACTATCACCCCACAGTGAAGTACCCAAACAATATTGTTGGGAGGAGCATTTTTTCCCATGCCTCCTCCTCTCCCTATGGATAGTGGGTTTCCTGCACCGCCAGATATCCACAGGTGGGCTTCATAGGAGACTCAACTTCTTGGCCTGGGACATTAAGGCCTTGAGTCCCACTATGTTCAGCGTCCCTATCTCTACTGAGACACCCAATGCGCCTCAGGAGTGGTTAGTGGGGCCTCCTGGCCCTACTCCCTCACTCACATTGCTCTCCACTACACCTCTGCTGCAGAGAGCATAGCCATGAGTAGGAGTTGGGGTGTATTCTGCCCCTTTCATCGCCGCAGTTTTTGCTCCTCTCTTAGCTTTGCTCAGTTTTGAAATGTTATTGCAGTGCACTTGTGGATTTTTATTGGCCGCATTGTTTTCTTGCACATTCCACTGTTGATTTTCCTTCCTGATTGGGTTAAATTCTGCAATTTCTGGGTGTGCACTGAACCCCAATTTTACTGCATTAATTTCCAAATTGGGTTCCGCTGAATTCAAACTGGTCAGATTGGATGTATGGTTTTCTGTGGGATCTGATTGGTTTATGGACTCGAGTTCCTCCATGTCTTCCTGGATCTGCTCTGGCGATATGGTTGATTTTGCCAAGGTCTTTGTCTTGGCCACGGCCAGCTTGCGAGCTTGTTTGGCCATTTTTCATTCTTTTAGGGAAATAGGGTCAATAATTTTATATTGCCTGTGTTCTTTTCAGTTGAAGGCTTGTGTAGTGTTTGTAATTTTTGGCATATTCTGAGTTGTCTTCGCCCATTTCCTCCTCACAGAATTCCATTTCTCTCAGGCCTTCTTTTATGGGGCAAGCATGAATCTTGTGCCCAAAGGCCTGGCAGTGGTTGAAAATGGGGGTGCGCTTTCCACTGTTGCATGGAACAGCTGGGATTTTTTCCCATCAATTGTGAAGGATGCGATGTGGGGGATTTTTGTAATATCCTCTACTACATCCTGGTTTGGTGAAATTATTGCTATTGCCTTCCTAATGCTAAGGGTCAGCATCAGCTGTAAGTGTTGCATTTCAAATTGTTTAATTTCTCCATAGGCTTCCAAGCCTTCTCAGAGATGACTTTTGACTACTGTGCGCGCCAGTGTGGTCAGAAGATAGTCAAAAATTATAAAAATATCCTTAGATTTAGTCCAATGGGTGCATTTGGTTGGAACCAATTGCTGTCTATCAAGAAGGTCAAGTACCACTCTGACCTTCGCTGCTTCATTCGCTTCTTCTGTGGTTTCAAACCCAAGATCTGCCCAACCTTTGCGGATAGTATGGGTTGTTAAGTACACCGCATGCAGAAAAAAATTTTGTTGGGCTTTGCTGAACTTTTCCCACATTGTCAATATTTCTACACCTAGAAAAACTCAAATCCCATGTTCCACCAATGACAGTGGTTGTGATTGGGATACTTACATATAACTACAGTTTTTTACTAAAAAATTGATGAAACCCACAGGATGCACCACCTTGGGTTTTTTATTTTTGCTAAGATTTTCATTTGTACCTGTGCGCTTGGTACCTTTGGGCGGTGCAGGTCCAGGTCCGCTGCCCTTTACCATGTTTGCCCAGCTCTTTACCTTATTATTCATACTAATCTCGCCTGGTGTTGATTATCAAATTACGCTGTTTGAATTAAACTGTATTACTAAAAGTGATAGTAATTGGAAAGAAAAGTTTTATTAGTCATTGTAGGGAGGTTAAGAAACAAACCTTCTTGATATCTAAAAGCTTAGTATTTAAACTATATCAAGGTTCAAAGGGAAATCAATGCAAAGTTCATATTAGCTTAATAATGTCCAAATTAGGAAATATGGGTATTCAACCTATTGGATCTCTGGAGACTCACCTCACTTTGATAAAACAGCTGATGGAAAGTTGATTGCAGGTAGGATATATCCATGAGGCAACAGTTATAAATTTTTACCCAATCATTGGGCGTGAAAATATTTTCACCTTGCAGGACCCCTTATGTCAGGATTCTCCCTTAATTGGAGGAAGCCCCAATTAGGGGTCATGACTTATTTATAGGCGGATGCTAAATTGGGCTTTCTATTAGTTTGGGTTGAGCCCAATCCAAAGTATTGGGGATCAGTCCTAATAATATTTTTTAAATATAATTGACACCAGCTACTCAATGCTAAGGATGTCAAAACATTAATCGGGCTGCAGGGAATTACCATCTGATGCTGACCCAATCAATTCTCCCTTTTGGAATCACTGGTGATTAATGCCAAGGATGATCCCACTCCTCGTTGTATTGATTATTTATCTATTTTGTTGTTAGCTTTCAATGCCAACACTTTCCCACTATCAATTTCTTTTTTTCCAATCCATTGAGGTCCTATAAATACCTTGTAGATCATTCTAATAAAACAACTATTCCTCGCAATCTCCTTTCCTTTTTAGCTTTACTTAAGGCCTTAATGGCCTATTAACTCGCTGGGGGCTTTGGGGCCCTGATTAATAGGGGCCAGGTTGGAGTTGCTCCCCCAAAAGTCCCAACACCTTCCAACCCTATAAAGGGGCCAGTCTCCATGGTGTTGGTTGACTATATTTGCTGTAAGAGGGGGAGGGACCTCAGAATGGATCTCCAGATTCAGCTGACAACTCATTGTGATCTGACTGCCCAAACTCGTATTATTTGCCCAAGTATTAATAGAAGTATTGCTCCAATTTGAGAGGTTCCACCGGGAATCAACCAGGGTCTTTTGGCCGATTTTATTGTCATTTTCATCCAAAACGATCTTCTTAAAATTATCAGACTTGCAAGTGTCTGACATTACCCACTTTGAGAGTTTTAGAGGTGAATAACAGCGTAAAAACTGGCCTGGACCCAGATGATGGTTACTCCAGAAGCAACGGAATTGATGGAGTATTCATCCCCTCGCTTATATGTGACTACAAAGGGTCCTCCCAGATTGATCTGTGCTTCTCACTTCTAGGAGTGATGCAGTTGTGGTAATATAATACCAAGTCAGATACTTGGAAGGAAGGAAGTAAGGTAGAAAGTAAGGGGGGCCCGGAGCTCATTAGCTGCTTAACCTTCTTTAGTGACAGTCTTGGCCAAGTTAGTCATAGCCTCCTCTTGTAGTTAGATGATGTGTTGGGCCAACTTTTTCATGGCATGCTCTGGGTCAGTTCTGTCAGTAAAAATGCCTTTTGCTAGTAGAGCCAGTACCCCAGGTTCTCAGCCATACAACACATGGAAAGGGGACATCTTTAGGATTCAATGGTAACTAATCTGGTAGGCCATGAAAGCACTGAGTAAGTAGAGATTCCAGTGGATTGGGTCTGAATTGGCCATTTTTCAGAGTATCAAAACCATGGTTCCATAAATCTTTCTACATACCCATTTATGGATGGGTTGTAGGTGGCTGATAAGAGTTGTGTTCTCATGGAGGTGGCGAGGAGCTTTACGACTCTATAAGTAAAAATTTTCCATTGTCACATAGGAGGACCTTGGGGCACCCATGTCAGGTGAAGATGTACTGGTGTAAGAAGGTGGCCGTGGCTTTAGCAGTCTGAGCAGTGAGAGCAATAGCTTCAACCCATTTGGTGAAATGATCAATTCTGACCAAGATATAACGATCGTCACCAGTGGTCTGAGTTAGAGGCCCTACCACATCCAAAATTATGGTGTGGAAGATTTGTTGGGGCATAGTCCATTGGTACTGATATTAGGTCTTGTAGCTAGATTGCTTTTTACAGGTCAAACAGGCATCCAGGACTTCAGCTATGGTCTCCCCGATGCCTTACCAATAGTATTGCTCTTTTACATACTCGTAGGTTTTACATACTCCACCATGCCCCATGATAGTGTGGGAATCCAAGGTGACAGGTTCTCGCTCTGACAGCTGAAGATAGAGAAACCAATCTACACCTACTTTCTCATATAACTTCCCATTATCCACTTTTGTGTTGTGGGAGTGCCATGCTAGCATCTTCTGTACTGGCTTATCTTCATCAGCCCACGTGTCAGGAGTCATTAGGAGGCCATGTTACCTCTCTGTTTCATTATTGTCAGGGTGAAGGATAGGCAGCCATGTCAACCCATCAACGTTCATATGGCACGTTCCAGCTAAATGCTCAATGGTCAATCATAGTGCTAGAGCTTAAGAGCCCAGCGAGCCAACCATCCTATGGGGTCCTTCATATTCTGCAACCACTTTAGGGAGACGTGGTATGTGATCATTTTGAAGAGTCCTATATAGGAATTGGCGGTAGTATTTCACAGAGAGCAGTACAGCCAAGCACTCCTTCTCAGTGACGCTGTAGTTTAGCTCAGCTTTTGAGAGCATTATGCTGAAGTAGGACTTGGGTTAATCGACCTCATTCTCATCCAATTGAGCTAAGATAGCCCCAACGGCGTATTCAGAGGCATCCATGAACAACATGAAGGGCTTGCCATAGTCATGGTGGCGGAGTATTGCCTTTTTTTGTAATAGCTCCTTCAGGGTCTCAAACGCGGCCTTTTATTCAGCACCCCAATAGAACGGAGTATTCTTGGCCAAGGAACGTATGAGGGGCTCACTAAGCTGGGAGAACTTTGGGATGAATTGATGGTAGTACACCATCATGACCAAGATACCTGGATGTTGCGTAGGGTTTTGGTGCTGGCGTCTTGGATATTGCTTTGACTTTATCTTGTAGAGGTTGTATTTCATCTTGTAAGATAGCATGCCTGAGAAAATCCAGCTTCTTCTGGAAAAAAAGTACACTTGGAGGGCTTTAGTTTGATGTTAGATGCCCGTAAGCATTAAAACACCTCCTTTAGGTGCGTGAGATACTCTTTGAACATCTTGGAGAAGACTGAGATGTCATCAACGTAAATAATCACACATCTAAGCTTTGTTATGGGAGTCAGCTGATAATAATTAGACTGGGCTCTCAATCAGGGTGCGTGAGCACCCAGTGGAGAGCCCAGAATGCCATGGGCACAATGGTCTGAGCGACTTGTACAAGTGGGGTTCTGTTGGTAACGTGAGGAAAAAAAGCAAATAACTTACCAAAGGCCCCAAGGCAAACCAAATGGTTGCAATGGGGGCAACCCCCTAAAGGCGAGGGAGGTGGGAAGGATGACAACTCCTCCAGGGTTCACAGTTGCTGGCCTTAAGGTTTAAACAGATAATATTGTGAGCCAATAAGGGGCAGCACAAGGCCTTCCACACAATCACTGGTAAGAGCAGGGGAGGATGGGGCCCGCGCAGAGCAGCAGGGCTGAGCTCTCCCTGATTGGGGCGTTCCAGACCCCACAGGTGAGTGAGACCATTGGCCAATGGGTCAGGTAGGGGTCCCAAATCCATGAACAGCGGGGCATAGCCAATCTGATGCTGTTTTAATGGGGTAGCAGCTTCTGGGAAGCCAACAGCAGAACAATTTTTGAATTTGCATTGGACAGACATGTGATGATGGATGAATAAGAAGTTTTGTTGTTGGGGGTGATCTGGTTTATTAAATACATGATTCAGAACCAGGTTGTGGGGTCAATCAACTGAATAATTTAGTCATTGAGCATTGGAAGGAGGATATTGGCAGCAGCACGCTTCACCGGATTGATTGGTGGAATTTTTAATACATAAAATAAGGCAGAAAGAGGCCGCAACAAGATGAGCATTGTTTATGAGGTTTGTTGGGGCGCAAAGTATGAGAAAGTAAGAGAATGAACTGACAACGGCCCCTGGGCAGGGCGGTTGTCTTTATTTTTTGGGAAGAATGCTTGAGGGAAGTGTTACAGGATTGGTCATTTGGAAATTGCAGTGTGATAGGTTGGCTGGTTGGGAGGGGGTTGGGAGATGCTTGAGGTCCTGGAAAAAAATTTAAAAAAAAAACTTTTATAAATTTTTCTGCATTTTGGGCCCAAGCCAGGTTAAGGGTGCCGATCTGGACCCTAACCATCTGAGTTGGCCTACTCACATGATTCAGATTTCCCAGATTCATCCTGGAAGGCTGTGGCAGCTGGGCTGAGTTGTTTGAGACCCAGTCTGACATCTAATTTTGGGCTATTTGCATGATCTGAGCTTCCCCAAACTATCACAGAAAGTTGAGGCAGCAGGTCCAAGCCATTCAGTGCCTGGTCCAAGATTTAAATCATGCTCCAATTTGATTTTTGGCACAAGCCAGTCTGGACAGGCTAACCCCAGGCCAGTTTTTTAGACTGGACTGCAAGGTTGCCACAGACAATTTTTCCAAACCTTGGCATTTTTCACACAGGGAGTGAGGAGTCCCAGGGGCCTGCCTATGGCTCCTGGATTGCACAAACTCTCTGCGGACCCCCTCTATCAACCCTATCATGATTCCAATATGACTGGACAATAATCTGGGAACCGCTAGGGCGGATAGGAAAGAATCCGCTAAACATGATATTAGTTATGATTATTAAGGTGCCTTGAGATGAGGCAATATTGGGATATAATGGGTTGTTATTGGACTGGCTCTAAATAAGGCGATAAGGCAATAAGGGGATGTGACATTCGATGAATACAAATTAAATCGCCTACAATTAGGGCGATAGAGAGCTAGAGAATAACAAGCCAAAATTGAGGGGAATCGGCGGAATAGAATAGTCTGAGCTATGAGAGTAGTATCATCCAAAGCTGCTGTATATAAGCAAGATGGCGATTGAGAGAGGTAGGTTGTTTATAGTAGAGAAAGAGCAAAACAGCAAGAGGTCGCTGTATTTATTTAAATAAATAAAAGAGTTGTTGTAGCGATTGCTCCTATATTTCAGTATATTTTCAAGTGTATCTGAAGGACCAATAATCCCCACATTGTATGTCTATTGTTCAGTGGGTTCAACCTGTACAAACAATAAAGCGGATCCTAAAATACTGTCTGAATTTATAACAGTGGTGCTCACTACAGGGGGCCCATTGATCAACCACCAAGTACTATGAAACTCCAGCCGCCAGCCATGTCTTACACAGCCTGTGTTGCTGGGGAATTTTCACAAAACACTGCACCAGCCAAGTATGAGGAACTCAAACTTACCTTAGATGCAGTGAAAATTAAAAGGATGAACTTCTACAAGAACAAAATGCTATCATGCACCAGCTTGATAGTGTAACAGATGGGGCTCCCAAGGCCCATCCCGCCATTGGCCTTAAACCTACACCCACATATATAGCCATACCAACTCTGAATGGTCCTGTCCAAATGGATGGCCTTGCCGGGCACACTGGGCCGAGGTGCACTGCACCAGCCTCTGTCACCTCAGGCCTCTGGGCCAAGGTGCATCCCTACAGCCTCTGTCGCCTCAGGGTCACCAGGCTGAGGTGCGGCCAACTGGCCTCTGTCGCCTCAGACCACTCTGGCTCCATCCCTTCTTGCCAGAGCACAACCACTTCAAGAGGATCCTGGAACGTCCACCCCCTCCTCTCTCCTTATTTCACCGCCATCCGCGCCCCCAACCTTACTTAAATAAAACAATAAAAATTATATTAAAATAAACAAGTCTAGCAAATGTGGCCTTTTTTGGAAGTGAACTTGGAGTCAGAATAGAATTCCAAAGTGAGGTCCATTGGGGCTGACCTCACTTTGAAATACTTCCTAAAAGGCTAAATGAATTGTTGGTAATGAGGGGCACAAAAGCCTCTGGAATCGATGGCATCCAGGCAACTCAGCAGCGAAATGGGGGAACCTCAGAACGAACAACCAATTAAATAAACTATCTATTTAAATTATCCTGTTATCAATCTAATTAGGAAAAACCTACTTGGAATAATGGAATTGCAACTATTGACATGCATGAATCTCATAATTCCCAATCTTATGAAATTCATGTATGATTGTCAATCGTTACATATAGCACATTTAGCCAAATGCAAATTTTGGGACAACAAAACAAGGAACTCGCCAACTGGTTGGATGATAATACTGAATGGCTGCAGCGCTCAGAATGGAAATTGACCAGTGCTTCTTGGTCTTCTCACTGGTACAAGAATGACCATCAAGAGGGGGCATCATATGAAGAATATGACGCTGGTCGGAGCTACTACATCCAGGATGGTAGTACTGGATATAAATATGAGTCAGAGCGCCAATTCCCTCAAGTAATGGCGGTGCCGCCCATGGCAGAAGGCCACTCTACCTTTGAAGCGGCGGATATCACAACTTCCGCTGGTCCAGCTTCTCATCAGGAAACTGCTTTTGGATCTCAACCCATTCCTCAGTATGGAACAAAAAGCCATGAATGGGATGAGGAGGTTAATATCAAGAAACTACCTCCGTTTGATTGAAATGGGAATATCTATGGTTTCTTCAAATGGTTTAAATTTGCAGCAGAAGGTTCATCTGATAGACAGAAGGAAAAACTGTTTATATCCACCTTGGATGTCGGGAGTGCCAATAAAATCACTTGTTACCTCCCATGTAGCTCTGTCACCTATAGGGATGTAAAAGATATTGTGCTTCACCTGTTTGGGGGTACTAAAAAGATGTCACAGCGGAAAGCAGAATTCTTAACTATTGGATTCTGCCAAAACAAGAATCTCCTGGAGTTCGCTGATTAATTTACAATGGAAGCTCATGTGCTGATTGAGGCAGAATACTTAGTAGAAGCTGACGTGCGCATTGCCATGACCTCTGCAGTGAAGCCATACTGAGAGCTTCACAATGTCATTTCACCACTTCTGGATGACGACTTTCCTCTGCTCAAGATTGTACAGTTTTTGCGTTGCATATCCCCTAACTTTCTGCCGCCAAATATGGAATGAAATACTACCACCTCTACTGTACCCTCTTATTCAGGACAATACTCTTGTCCAACTCATGTTATGCTTAGCAACCCTCAACCTTACTATAACTCTGCGCCTCATCCTTGGCCAAATTATACTCAAAAGTTTGATCAGCACCCATGGTCTGGTCACAAAAACCATCACAAAACTAGCTACCAATCAGGACCTAGCTACGCCAAACATCAACAATCATATTACCAACCTGGGCCTGGTTACGCCGAATGACCCCAAAATTTCTGATCTGGACTCTCTTATGACAATTAAGGACGTGGCTCTTATGGGGTTAACTGCTATGAATGCAGCCACCCTGGTCACTTGGCAAAATTCTGCCATTACTGCCATGTGAACTACATACATCAAGATCAATACTTTCAGGGAAAAGATGGAGCGGAGTAGAGATGGGACTATCTAACTCCACGATTCCAAAACAAAACGTCCCTGAATCATTAGTAGTATATCTTGCGGAAGTCCCTCAGTATGATGGCGGAATTTTATACCAGCAGCCAGTTGGAGGAGTGAATGTAGTAATGCGAGCTCAAGCCAAGGCCGCAGTGGACAATGAATCCCCAGAACAACTGAAGCTGTATGCCTGTCAAATGTTTGATCAAGACAAGCTAGATACTGCTGCAGATGCGCCAACTCTGAAAGAAGTAAATGTTGCCCTTCCGGTGGACGCCATTATCAAATAATATCCCAAAGTTTGTGAAGGGATAATGAGTTTTCTTGAAAAAAGAGATCCTGTAAATGTTCCTGTATTAAACAGTCAATATTCTTCTTATACTGAGTGTACATACTGTGATATTTTTGTAGTAAAAAATAGAGTTTATTCTATAATAAATACTGGTGCTCAAGTCAACATAGTTTCCACTAAGTTGATGGTGAAGTTGACGTTAAAACATGATATGGACCATTGAATGGTGTATGGAACTGCTGGAGCAGCAAGCACCATCTCTGAGGGAGCTTGCAGTGTGTACCTCTGCGCTTTGGGTCTATTGTTGTCATAGCTCTGGTGATTGTGCTATTAAATGAAAAATAAGGCTTGCTAATCAGAACTAATTCCTGTGCCATTTTAGGGCTGTCATTAATATGATGGAGGAGACCCTCACTATTCTGGGACAGCGGATCCCAATTTACTTCACCTCTAGCAGAGTACCAAAGGATCCAGTGCACATGAGCCTTATCAATCTTGCATATAGTGACAGAGTGATTCCAGTCCTCTATCATCAACTAAAAAGCAAGACTTGGCCCCTTCCCCAGCAGATATATGAATATCAAGGGAACCTCTCCAAGCTGCAGGGCCCATATCTATTTCCTCTGGACATCAATCTCTAGTAAACACCGAGTTAGAGGTGGAACTGCCTGTTGGGATATATGGGGAAGTCATTGGGCTCTATCATCAAACACAGTTTAAGCCTCATGCGGCTCTAGGGATTATACTTCCAGGCCATGGAGAAATTAAGGTTTTGTTAGCAAACCTCCAGAACGAACCAATGCAAATCTTCTGACACCAAATAGTAGCATATTTACATTTGACTCCAATATAAGAGGTCCTTCAGGTTTATGATTTTGGGTCATTGGACGAATTTGGTCTACCAGTCGAGGCACCAGCTGGCGTACTGATAGTAGTACCACGGAGTAATCCAATAGGACTATTGGAAGAGCAAAAGGACCAAGCAATAGCTTTATTTCAGAATTACAAGGGGATTTTACTGTCGGTGATCATGACTTAGGGTGTGCTTGGGGGGTGGTCCATCAAGTAGACACAGGAGATCATCCCCCTATAAGGTCTCAGCTGATCTACTGATCAAGGGCAGCAGAAGATGTTGTCACTAATGAAATTGACAAGCTTCTGGAGCAAGGGATGCTCAAACCGTCCAAGAGTCGTGGGATTTGCCCGTGCTGATTATAAAAAAGAAGGATGGCACCAACCACATAGTAATAGACTACCGGAAGCTCAACAGTATTACAAAAAAGGACTCATACCCTTTGCCAAGGATTGACAATGCTTTGGATCAGTTAGGGGAGCCCGTTATTTTTCAGCGATGGACTTGATATCTAGTTACTTAAATCAAGCTACCTGCGGCAGAACAGGAAAATATGTGCTTACTCACCTCCAATGGCCTTTTTCAACCAACTTGGATGCCTCAAGGGCTCTGTAACGCCCCAGCTACGTTTCAGCGAGCCATGGACACTATTCTTGGTTACCTGAAGCTATCATGCATCCTCATATATCTTGATGATACTAACGTTTTCTCTCAAACCTTTTCAGAGCACCTTGATCATTTAGAAGCAGTATTCTGCCAGCTTGCTGAAGCAAACAACAAAATTAAGCCTCAAAATTATAACTTCTCCAAAGATCAGTTGGAATACCTGGGGTTTGTGGTAGACTCTAAAGAGCTGAAACCACAGCTGGCTAAGGTGGAGGCCATCAGCAAAATTACTACGCCTAATAGTAGTTGTGAAATACAGATATTTTTGGGAATGGTCAGTTACTGCCAGCGCTTCATCCCTAACTTTAGCTGTATTGGGGGCCACTATTTGAGTTGTTAAAAAAGGATGCTGTGTTTGAATGGACGGAACGTCATCAATACGCTTTTGATACACTTCATACATCCCTGACCAGTGCAACGGTGTTACGTTATCCAAACTTTGATAAAGAGCTTATCATTCAGATGAATGTGTCCTTTTCCACTATTGGGGCAGTACTTTCTCAGAAAGACAACGAGGGAGAGGAACATCCCATAGCATTCTGTATTCAAAGTCTGAACTGCCATGAGCATAATTTTACTGTTACCAAGAGGGAGTGCTTAGTGGTGATCTATGCTTATAAGAAATTAAGAGTCTACTTGCAAGGGGTAAAGTTTGGAGTTGTAACAGATCACGCGTCATTATGCTGGTTGCAGAACCTCAAAGAACCTGAAGGCCATTTGGCTCAATGGGCTCTTAAGCTACAAGCTTATGACTTCGATATTCTTCACTGCCAAGGAGTAAAGCATCAGAACGCTAACTGTTTATCTCAACTTCTGACTGTTGCCGTGATGGCAGACCTCAGTGACGTGATTTATAATAAGATGCTCAGCGGAAAATATGACAACAAACCACCCCAAGTGATAAAAGTTTTAAATGATATGCAAAAAAATACCTTCCAATGGAATGGAGAACTGTACAAGCGGATCAGCAATTCCATGGTGAACTTTCCGCAACCCTCAGCATGGCCAGGAATTATTATGAGCACCCACAAGGCAGTCAGGCATGGTGGGGTGCGCAAAAAAAATGGAGTTGTTGTGCCCTTGGTACTATTGGGAAAGCATGAACTTCAATGTGCTCAAAACCATTTCCTGTTGCCATCGGTGCCAAGTGGAGAAGCCATTCCGCTGTAAGGCTTCATACCAGGTAGTGAAACCACATTTTGATTAGCACATGGTTTCCCTTGATGTCATTGGTCCTTTGCCAACAGGAGCCAACTGGTGTAAGTACATTCTTGTGGCTATTGACCACTTGACCTGGTGGGTTGAAGCGAGGGCAATATGGGATTTGGTGGCAGTTACAGTGGCCAAGTTTTAATGGAATACATTATCCAGCGACACGGCTGCCCCCAGTTCATTCTTACCAATAATGGAACCAACTTCACCTCGCACATCAACCTAAACTGAACGAGCTTATGGGTATCCGTGAGGTTCTGATGACTCCATATCACCCCAAATCTAATGGAATGGTTGAACGGGTGAATGAGACTTTGGTGAACATACTACAAAAATTAGTAATGGATTGACCTTCCAATTGGAGCTCCCTCCTTTCCACTGCCATGTTTGCCTATAACATTAGTTACCATTCTGCCACGAGGAAGAGCCCCTTCCAACTACTATACAGATGACACCTGGCTCTTCTGGCATTACTTTATTTGTGTGTAGAAGACACCAGTGGAATGGAACCCTATTGCTATTTGACTAACCTTTCAAACACTCTGATCAAATTGCAAATCAAAGCATATTCCTTCAGCTTAGCCAAGATCAGGAATCAGGTGGCCAATCAGGTACATCAAAGTGGGTTGGCGCAGTTCAAAGAAGGCAATATGGTTCTCTTCCATGATCAACATGTCTTTGGCCAGAAACACAAGCTGGCCGGTATTTGGATTAGTCCATTCGAAGTTAAAGAGAAAATTGGGGTTGATGCATATACCATCAAGGACCCCGCAAGTGGTTGGATCATTAACCAAGCACACGAAAAGTTTCTCTGACCATACAAGTTATAGGATCCTTATTGTCCAGTCAAGGAGGGGGTAATGTCACAATTCTGATATAGCTGGATGATAACCTGGGGACTGCTAGGGCGGTTTGGAAAGAATCTTCCAAACATGATATTAGTTACAATTATTTGAGTGCCTCAAGATGAGGCAATATTGGGATATAGTAGGTTAATATTGAATTACCTCTAAATAAGTTGATAAGGCAATAAGGCGATGTGACATTTGATGAATACAAAAAAATCACCTACAATTAGGGAGATACAGAGATAGAGAATAACAAGCTGAAATTGTTTAGAATCAGCAGAATATAATAGTCCAAGCTATGAGAGCAGTATCATCCAAAGCCGCTGTATATAAGTGAGATGGGCAATTGAGAGAGGTAGGTTGTTTATAGTAGAGAAAAAGCGGAACAGCAAGAGGTCGTTGTTTTTATTTAAATAAATAAAAGAGTCATTGGAGCGATTGCTCCTATATTTTAGTATATTTTTAATTGTGTCCAAAGAACTGACAATCCCCACATCATCTGTCTGTTTTTCAGTGGGTTTGACCTGTACAAACAATATGGTAGATCCTAACAATACTTTATAAATTTATAACAAACCAACAGGGTTGAGGACGGGGGAAGAGGTGGGAACAGGGCATTTTTGTGGGGAATAGTGGTCACCCAGCGTTCATCTACCACATGTGCCAAGTCTCTCAGCTGCAACAGGGGGTCCACTTGGGCCTTAGGGACCATTTTTGTCCTAAAGGGGTATTGTTTCCTATCCAGGTGTAGGGGCTGGGCTCCAGGACTTACAAGCTTAAGGTCCTGGAGAATGTGATCCATCGCCCACTGAAAAATAGCAGGCGCTTTATACAAACCCTGAGTTAGCTGAGTGGGATTGGAACAAACCCTTGCGGCAGATAAGCGCGCACTTCTGATCCTGTGAAGAAAGGTCCATCTGCAAGTACCCGCTAGCCAAGTCCATGGCGGAGAGGAATTTGGAGCCAGATAGTTGGTCTAGGGCAAAATCAATGCGGGGGATAGGGTAACTATCCTTCTTGGTGAGGTTGTTCAATCTGTGGTAGTCCATCACTACCCAGTGACTGCCATTCTTCTTTTAAGCAATAGAAGGATGATCAAAGACTTTGGGAGGGCACTAGCAACCCCACATCTAGTAACTGTTTTAGCTCTGTTAACATCTGTTTCTCCTCAACTATGGACTTGCAATAGGGTTTGGATCAGATAGGGCAAGCATCCTAAACATCAATGGTATGAGTCCAAACCTTCATAACTCCATAGTCAGTATCAGATTTGGATAAGATGTCACTATAAGACTCCAGCAAAGAAGGAACTTTATTAATCTCTGCGGGGGTGAGATCATCAGAGATATGAACAGTGGGCAGAGTGCATAACGATTGATTAGCAGGTAGGCTCATATCCACCATAGACCCAATACAGTGAACTTGCTGGACATTCTCAATAGGAATTAGCAGGCCTCTTCCAATCTCCTAATGCTTCTTAACGACCATGTCTTTCTTTGTAAGATTCCCCAGAAGGAGATTAATAGGTCGCTGATAGGCTGATTCTAGAATGCCTGGTAATACTCTGTGCTCAAGAGGGCTAACTCCATCAATGCTGATTAGGTGCAGTAGGCAGTTGTGAGGGATTTGCACGGTAAGCTTTGTGTCAACTACCCTTTGTTCTTCAGCCTTGATGACCACCTCTTAAGAAGCATAGAAAAGGATTCCCTTTAGCGCGTCCACAAATTGAGGCAACATTTTTATATGCCATCCTGCCGTAGTGTACTGTAGAGATAAGGTGGAAGATGGATATTCAACTGTGTAAGCATAATCCTTTTTATTTAGCTCCTCATTGGTCAAAATCAGGAGAACCTTGTAGTTAAGCATGGAGAGATAACCCTGCTTTAAGTTAATAATCCCTTCATACTCAAGCATGAACTGGGTACCAATGAGTAGATCATAGGTATTGTTAGTTAGCGCCACCGCTGGAGCTGACAAGATGAGCTTCCCAAAATGGATGGGCAGAGAAGAGTACGCCCCTGATGGTGCAGGTGTGGTTTGGGCCTGCAGTCCTAAATTATTGAGTGTAGTTGAGGTCTGGGCCAGTTTATTTTTTAATGAGCTTTGATGACACAACGTTTACTGGGGACCCAGTATCAAGGAAAGCCCTAACCCGCACTCCATTGATGACGGCCTCCACCTTGGTTAAGGTTCCACCCAAGTTGGGGAGAAGAGCAAGGACCTCCTTTAAACGGAGATTAGAGGAAAGTCGTTTAGCAATCTCAGGGTATTTCTTCTGTATAAACTTCAGGTTATGAACACATTAGTTTGGTTGAATCAAGGTGGCAATAAGCTAGTCAGCGTCACTGGCAGTGTCAATGACCTTAAAACCCCTCAACACTTCGCGGAGATAGGTTTGGCGGGGTATCCTAGCCAGATCCACTCTCTCAGGGTTTAAACTGTTAGGTATCTTCACTTCACCTGGGGCTCCTAAGACATAGTGACTGACATCTTCACAACCCCCTTAATTCGTCATCAGAGGGATTCTCAATGCAAGTCAAGGATTCATTGGTTGGAAGGTTCGGTCAGGGCTTTCTTTGTTGCAGGGTAGGTCCTGGGTGCTCTCTATTACCTAGTTAACTTTTTGAATAGATGCTGTAATTGTTACAGCGCTACATTTAGCTTTTGATGCAGGAGGTTTAGGCTGTCCCATGGCTACAGGTTTTGAGCTAGAGATGGATGGAGGAGATGCTGAGGGGGATAGAGATATTGCCTTGGTAGGACGTGAAATTGAAGCACTTTAAAAGCTCACTCTGATGAAGGAGAAGAACAGGGCAAGGTGATAGCTAACTTCACCAGATGCACTTTGCGAGCTGGAGATGGAGGGGAGCGCTGCCCTGTCACTGCTAGTATCCTCTGCCTATCTTCACATGGGGGAGCATTTCATTGCGGCAGCTCTGCAAGAGCAGATTTCCAAAGGGAGATAGCCATAGGAGAGGCTGGAGAGGCTATAGTAGATTCTCACCTCAGAGCTCCTTATATAGTATCACTTTCATAATATTTGGCCACAGCTAACAAGGCCTCCTTGATATCCCATATATTTTGGAAGGAGCGCTTGATGGCAGAGATATGCATCGCCAAAGAGGGATGAGATTCTAATCCAGCCAAAACCGCAGCAATAGCAGTGTCAAGAGGGAGCATTTTGGCCAACAACAGAGGTTGGGCTTCACTATAGAATTGCTCAACAAAAGAGGTGATTGACTCTCCTTCTTTCAGATTTCTGCACATAAAAGCCTGTTTTTGTCCTTTTAAGCTCTATGTGCTGATCCAAATTCCTCAATGAGCGCTTTCTTTACCCCAGCCCAAGTTTTATGGGTGTCCATATAAGGTACCATCACCTCTTGGGTAGAGAGGCTGAGGCAGGTGAGGATGTGTTTTACTTTATGAATTGGTTGTCCCTTCCATAACAACCTCATACACAAAGATGAATGAGGCAATGCTACCCTCAACTGGGGTAAATTTATCTTGGAAAGGGAGTTTGGCAATAATTGGAGCAGCCTCATGAGAGGCTTGGCATATTTGCTGTTTGAGGGTTTCAAGTTGAGACAGGGTGCTGGCTAACTGCTGAGTCAAAGCATCTAGCTGAGAGTCAGAGGCAGGTAGGAGGTTGCAAGGGTTATTCACCCCAACATCCTCCATTCTGATAATTGTTTTGCGGTGCACTACCCCCTGTAGTGAGCACCACTTGTTGGCTTTTAGCTTTTTGTGTTTCTTGCTGGTGCATTTTACACCTAAATTTCAACAGTATTTTTAAGGGAATTCTGATTCTCTATTTTAGGGATATTTAATTATTAGGGGGTAATTGACCACTTATAATAAGATAATAATAAAGTAACTAAAAGGTTTAGTTTTTTATATGCTTTTTTATTAGTTGTCATGGGGAGGTTAAGAAACAACCCTCTTGATATCTAGCAGCTTAGTATTTAAACTATATTGAGGTTTGAAGGGAAATCAATGCAAAGTTCAGATTGGCTTAGTAATGTCCAAATTAGAGAATATAGGGAATATACCTATCAGATCTTGAGATGCACCTTGCTTTAATAGAACAGCCAATGGAAAGTTGCTTGCAGGTAGGATATATCTGTGAGGCAACAATTTTATACATTTTACCCAATCATTAGGTGCAAAAATATTTTCACCTTGTGAGACCCCTTCCAACCCTATAAAAGGGGCCAGTCTCCAAGGCGTTGGTTGTACTAAATTTGCTGTAAAAGGGGAGGGACCTCAGAATGGCTCCCCAGATTTGGATGACAATTTGGTGCAATCTGACTGCCTAAACTCATGTTATTTGCCCAAATATTAATAGAAGAGTTACCTCAATTTGAGGTGTTCCACAGGGAATTGACCAGGGTCTTTTGGCTAATTTTATAGTCATTTTCATCCAAATACTCTTCTTATAATACTAGACTTGCAAGTGGAGGATACCACAGTGGTAGAATATGGACCTCTACTGCTGCCTCCTTGAGTTTGATTCCAGTACAGGAACTTTGGGTAGGGGACAATTATGACTGTGTTGACGTTGTGCACCAATGCCCTAAACTGAGATAGCAAATAGCAAAGGCAGTCCTTGGAGTTCCTGGCCTATCATATGCTGTGCATGGAGGTTTTCCAGATTTTATCCTCCTTTCCCATTTCTTTGCTTCCCCTTAATCGGTGTGGTATCATCCCCAGGTCAGCCTACCTCAAATAAAATAAATTACTAGACTTACAATTTTCCAACAGCCTGCTCTAGAGTGAGCTCATATAAAAGCTTTATAAACCTAGTACCTGAGGGAAGTACCACTATGTAGTTTATAATTAAGTCTTTAATTTGATATTTTAAAAATTTTCTTATTATAAAATAATAATATATGGGAATATTATAATGTAATGATCTTCTAACAACTTTGAATACTTTATGAGAAAAAATGGTCAAGCAATATAAACTGTATAATATTTTAATGGTAACCAAATAAGGTTAGTACTGCTAGTGAAATTATAAAATATTATCCGTGAGCAAAGCTGCAGTTTGCAGCTAGTATTAATAATTTGGATACTCTTGAGAGAATTAGATTTATACTTAAAATAAATTGTTTCAAGCCCACACCTTGCAAACTACTTTCGAAAAATGGGGACACAGGATTGGTTCAAATTGATTAATTTCTGTTACAGTCATTATACTTGTAATAGATGCAATACTGGTAACCATTGTAGGTAAGAATTGAAAGGACAAAATTTACTAACCTTCGTTTGGTTATTCCAGATTAATTAATAATCGACCTTGATAGATATGGCATCTATATATATAAAACAAAGTCGTGTTAGTTACACCATTTATAACTCAAGAACGGCTGGACCGATTTTTATGATCTTTGATTTGTTGGATTTGTCTCCGCCCCGAATAGCAGAAATAACTATTAAAACATGGGAAAAATATAGTAAAATAAAAAGTTTTATATGTAACAAGTGAAAATCCTATATATACTTCGATGGTATTCGCTATATTGTTACAGCTGAGCAGTTTGATATTCAACTGATTTGATATTTTAAATGGTTTTGTTAAGTGGTTAGTGGTCATTCGGGTATTTAACAAGTTTATCTAAATCAAAACTTTGAATCAAAAGTCCAATTGATTTTAAAAATACCTCCTCTAGCATAATCGGCTCAGCTTTTGCCTCTAAACTTCAACTCTATAAAAGGTCAGTTATTCGAATCCTGGCGTAATCTATATATATAAAAGCAAATGTGTATGTGTATGTGTGTGTGCGCGATGCCCAGCCAAAAATAGAGCATGTAGAGCTCTGAAAATTTAGCTATAGGTGGACGGGAGGGGGTCCGTGTGCACCTTGAAGCCCGATTTTTAATTTTCATAGTAAAATGAAAAGTTTTATATGTTTTTAATGGAAATCGGTATATTGTTACGGCCAAGAAGTTTGATATTCGGTTGATTCGGTAGTTTAAATGGTTTTGTCGAGCGGTTGATGGGTTTGTGTTGATAAATAAGCTTAACGGTTTTAATAAAGTTAGTGATTGGTTGATTTAATAAAGTTGATTGGTTTTGGTAAGTAGTTGTGATTTTGGTTGTTTCGATACATTTAGTTTTGGTTTACGAAACGGTTGGTGATTGGTTGATTTTTAATCTAATGGTTTTAGCTAAGTAGTTTAGTGGTTTAGTTAATTCGATAGGTTTAATTGGGTATGGCTGAATGGTTGGTAAATTTATATTGATTAAGTATAATTTGATTACTTAATTTTATCGATAACCATCTACAAATATAAAAAATATAAGATTATCAGATGAACTTTAAGCCCACAAACAAATCTGTGTAAACTGGGTATCACCAAAAACTAATCTTAAATTTTATTTACAAAAGAATCAGTATGTTAATTTGTTTATATAGATGCATTATTTCGAGCAAATAACCGAAAATCACCAAACTTGGCACAAGTATTCCATAAAGTTTGGGAACGGAATGCTAATATGTAATTGTTTAATATAATCATATAAATTTAAACATCAGTTCTATATGAGATCTAGAACGTATATTTCTAATGATAATTATATAGCAATTTGGCTGTGTATTTTTATATTCATTTAATTCAATAGTTTTATAGGCTTTGATATTTAGTTGGTAGTTTTTGGCTGTTTTGTAAGTTCAATAATTGTTTTTGCTGAGTGGTGGTTTATTTTTTGGTTGATTCGATAGGCTCAATAGTTTCAGATAAGAGATTGATGGTTTAATTAATTTGGCAGACTTAATTGATTTTAGCTAATGGTTGGAGGGTGGAATTTTTAATAGGTTTAATGGTTTCTGAACTTATTGATAGCTATCTACCAATATAAAAGCTAAAATAATTTAGAATCTGATTGATTTGATAAGTTTATTTTATTTGGCCGAGTGGTTGATGGTTTTTGGTCGAATCGATAGGATACAGTTTAACTTTGGAGGTGATTAGTTATTGATTGATTTGATAAGTTCAGTTAGTTTTAGCTGAGTGGTTGGTCTTTTTGGTTGCTTCGATTGAGCAATTAGATTTAGCCGAGTAGTTATTGCTTAATTATATATAAAATCTAAATTAATCAATTCGAATCACCTGAAATTCTATAGACACCGTAGCGAAGCACAGGTAACTCCGCTAGTTATCTAATAATTCACCAAATTGCTCACCTGAAACTCAACAAAAATCAGTATTAGAGTTTAAGTAGATTAAGTAGGATAATCAACTCACCAGCCACGAGAGCAACAGTGGAGCTGTTAGTCTGAGTGGCTCGAGAGTAGTGCTGGCACAGCTTATAGACTACAATGTGAGCTTATCATCTGATAAACTTTAAATACTGTAGCGAAGCATGGGTATCTGGATGTTGGGTTTATAAATTTTAAAAACTTGCCTAATTTGGTTCACCTAATTAATAAAATACTTTTGGCAAGTTAAGTAGAAGTTGATTTAGTAGTTGGAAGATATGTCATGTACACGATGGTGTTAAAGATAGAGAGATGTTTCGGGTAGCAGTTTGGTGTTATTTGATTAATTCGATAGGTTTATTTTGTTTGGCCGAGTGGTTAATGGCTTTTGGTCGAATCGATAGGACAGTTTAGTTTTGAGGGGTGATTAGTTATTGGTTGTTTTGATAAGTTCAGTTAGGTTTACCTGAGTGATTTTTGGTTGATTCGATTGAGTAATTAGATTTGGATGAATGGTTTTGTTTATTAATATTTAAAATCTAAATTAATAAATTGAAAATCTGAAATTTTATAGACCGTAGCGAAGCACGGGTAAATCGGCTAGTCTACTTGATAAAACACATTCACTGACGTACTCACTGACTGCTGAGTGACTGATTGACTGACATCTGAAACCTTCGAGTCTGATAGGGTCAATCTATTTAGGTGAGTGGGTGAGAATTGGCGAATCTTATCAAATCTGAAACTATCGAGCCTAATGGGTTCAATCTATTTGGGCGAGTGGGTGAGAATTGACAAATACTAGTGAATAATTCACCAAATTGCTCACCTGAAGCTAATCGAGTCTAATAAGTTTAAGCTATTTGGGTGAGTGGGTGAGATTTGGCAAATAATATCGAATCTGAAAGTATCGAATATAATAGGTTCAATCTATTTGGGTAAGTGGGTGAGAATTGGCAAATATTTTCGAATAATTCACCAAATTGCTCACTCGAAACTAGACAAAAATCAGATTAGAGTTTTAGTAGGTTAAGTAAAGTTGGGATAATCAGCTCATCAGCCACGAGGGCAACAGCGGAGCTGTTAGTCCGAGTGGCTCGAGAGTAGCGCTGGCACAGCCTATAAGCTATGTCAGTGTGAGCTTATAAATAAACCCGAGCAACGCCGGGTAGTTTCGCTTGTTTTTAATAAATGTCTTTGTATAAGAAGCAAGATAGTTAAGAAAGCCAAACTTAGATTTCTGGCTTCTATTACTAGTGTCTGAGCTAGTCCTGCCTTCTTAAATCAATCACGCTTATTTTTATTGGCAGTTGTTAAAAAGGTGGATAAGTTATGACTGTGTTGGCGTTGCGCACCAATGCCCCGAACCGAGATAGCGAATAGCAAAGGCGGTCCATGGAGTTCCTGGCCTATCATACGCCGCGCATGGAGGTTTTCCGGATTTTATCCTCCTTTCCCATTCATTCGATTTCCCTTAATCGGTGCGGTATCGTCCCCAGGTCGGCCCACCTCGAATAAAATAAAAAGGCGGATAAGAAACAATATCAGAAAACCTTTACTGAATTACTTTTCTTATATATTCTTACAATTTTCCATTTCTCTACATCAGTTTCAAATAAAACTAAACAATATGGTAATGGTGAAGAAATTTTGTTTGTGATTAGATTTTTGAATATAAAGATAGAAAAAAAGCAAACAAAACCCATGAAAATCATTCTAAATTAATACAAGCCTTCTTTCTTTTTTACCAAGATCATCCAAGGTAGATTGTCTTTATAGGTTGTAAAATATTTCTAATAAAACCTACACTTATATCTTGTAAATTTGTATATATTATATCATAATTGAAAATCCATTTGCATATAGAGATAGCCTGTGGTACTTCTTCAATATTTCCAGAAATAAATTTAAAAAATAAAAGTATATTTTTAAGCTAGGGTTTATTATATTTCTCTTTAGATAAATGGACTACAATTTGCATATATATAGGTGAGTCCACCTTATACCTAAATTAAAAAATAATTAAATTTTCTTACCATTATATTTCATCATTAAGAAGCAATTTTAGCTTATTTTTTACATTTTTTAAAATGTATAGCTAAAAGTATAACCTTATCATTTCATACAAATTTAAGTTAAATTTAGTTAGCTCAAATTCTGATATTAGATTTCCAATTAAGGACTAATTTTTCATATAGAGAAGATAAGTTTCAGACTTAGTAAATCCATTAAGTAAAATCATAATTAGAGTGGATTCATTTTTATACCTTTTTAAGGTGATCTATATGACTATATCTATTATTTAAGCTAGACATAAGGATGCTGATTGATACAAGAAAAAAATCGCACTTATTTTTATATTTGTAATAATTTACATCTTATGACCAAACTTTTTGCTAGTTGTAAGATGTAAACTTCTTTTATTATTATCACAGGGAAATCTAATACTTCCAAATAATATAAGCCATACCTTTAACAGTTCTTAATAATTATGTTCATTCTCAAAACAGCTTACTCATACAAAGCTCAAAGTGTAGAAAGCGTGCTACAACCTCAAATATGATTTCTGTTTAACCAATTACACAATCACAGTTTAGTGAGAGAACAAAATTAGATTTTTTTATAAGGTATAGGAAAACTCTAACTTTTTTATGTATTATCAATAACTCTAGCTATATTTTTACTGAATCTTTACTTACAATAACTGCTTTTAAATTATCTTTCTTAATAATGAAACCTATACTAAAGACACATGAAGTGAATAGAAAGTAACCGCTTTTTTGGTATCACATTAAGTGGTGTTACAAATATTGTGTTTCTGACATATACTCAAATATTATATATAAATGGTTTATCTTAAAATTTACCCTCATGGCTTTTATTAGATGTGTTTTTAATATGAGTTGATTAATATGTTTAAAATGCTTTGTGAATTCAATTGAGAAGAAATTAAATTATATTTAGTGTATCCATATACTAACTAATTCAATTGGTACAAACAGCTAAATCCTTTTACAACTTATATGGTAGAGAAATTCATTTTGTATCAGTAGAGTTTTTGATTCCTATATTATAATTCTGTATTGATTAAAAGGTCTAGTTAATTATATTAGTTTTTTTGAAGTGATAAAAATATAATTTTGGATCCAAGCAGGTTAATTAATCCAATGCATTACATATTAGAAAGGTATGATGTTGATTGTGCCTTATCTAGAGTTTAATATTCCAGATAGAAAACTTTTTTTAATCAAAGTACTTATAACATTGTAATTCAAGTCAGCCTAACTTGGTAGTAATTAATATTAATACTTATTTTTAAGCTTGCTTCATGCTTTTGATTTTAAGACTTACCTCATTAATAATTTTTTAATATATGACCAATTATAGAATACAGTTCACCTAATTTTAATTTTTATATCATATTTATAATTATTTTAGCTCATATATAAACTACTTAATTAGCTTACAACTCTTTACTAGATAAAATTGATTCAGTTAGTTTTAAGTTTTAAAATAAATAATTTGTTTGGTTCAATATTCAAACCAAACCATTTTTATTTGTTTGAAAAATTATAATTAGAAAAAGATGACTGTTTTATGGTAAGTAACCTTACTTTTTAACCCTATTGAATCTATAAAAACACTTCTAATTACCTTGGCATGATATTTGAGCATAGCTAGTCACTAATACAAAAAATAAATAAAAAACTAAAGTCTTATAAGAAATGGAGAGTGTAAGGGTATTGGCTCACGCTATTAAGCTAGAATGGGTCATGCACCCTTTCTGGACTAAGAAGATATTAAACCCTAGGATCTGCCTCTTATAAATATCTCTTGTCTAGGGTATTCCCTAGACAAGAGATGGATAGCTGCTGATCCTCCCTGCGTCTCATGTCCCTTACCCCACCTGGTCTTAAGTATTAACCAATATAGGATCTTAATCTCTAAAGAATTATGTGATGGAGATCAAACAACTCTGTAAAGATCTTGGTTATTTCAGAAATCTCAACACAACATTTAATAAACTCATCCTTAATAGGTGGTCTAATCAGAAGACACCGTGAATATAAAAATTAGAATCCTAAAGCAAACCTTAGCAAAGAAATCTAATCAGAAAGTCAAAATTGGACAAAAAACAAGGAGAAAAGGTCAGGAAATGGTGATTGAACCCATCACAAAATTTTGAGATTGTCAAAACAAAATTTGAAAAACATAACTTATCACAACCTTTATAACTTAAAAAATTATATACCTTTATCAGAATTTACAAAATAAATAAATGAGAACATTGGTAAGAGGAATCTCTTTTTTGCTTCAATAACTAAATTGAAGCCAAATTTGGATTTAAAAAAATACAAAAAATGACCGCTTGATCAAGCTAAAACTTACCAATGTCAATGAAATTGACACCTGCTGCCCCAGTTAGGGATGGTGGTGTGCCACCATCTGGCATCCATTGGCTGCCACCAAAGTGCGCCTGGGAAGGCTCTGCTAGCCCTCCCAATGTTACTGGGCATTATGTCCTCCTAAGGAATTGGCCCACCATCTTGCAAGCTCCCAGGCAGAACTCCAGAGCCTTTTGGTGCTCTCATGGAGCAATTTGCATTTTATCCTCCAGGTCAAATATGAGAAACTTTTCACATATGCAGCTCAGCCATCATCAAGATGGTCACAGCAGTTTTCAGACCCACCAGATTCATTGACTTCTACCCCTTTAAGGGGTACTTTGACCTTAGCTTCCACTCTGAAGCTGATGCAGCAGCAGCATCTAAGCTGTAGATTGTTTTTAAAAATCTCTACCCCCACTTTTTGCATGTGGCTCCAAAATGAGGCCACTTTGGTGGTCCAGTTTTCCAGGTTGCCCTCCCATCTCTCCCCCAAACGCCTCTTCCATGAGCTCATGGAGGGTTCAGTCATTTACAGCACAGACCCCGTGCTGCAGTTTGTGGTTTACAATGGGGCAGATCAGTTGGCAGAGCCTCGCGCCTTTGCAACAATCTTCCCATTTCATTACAATTTTCATCTCACAATCCCCCCGCACCATGATCAGATCCATCCCTGATCACCCATTCTGGGCGCACATTGAAAATGGCCATGTCATTTGCCCCTTGTGCTTCAAACTCAATCATTGAAAGCACAAGTGCCCCATGGCTTCCACCTCTACTGCTTCTGATATTCCTTCTTCCAGTGTTAGGTCAGTGGCCACTTCGCCCTAATTCTTTGAATGGGGCTCAATCCTCCTGTCCAAAGCCTCAGGGAAATAGGGTGTAGCTCCCAAAGTGGCGCCAATTAAAATCTGAATTTTAGAAAATTTTAAAAATAATTCAACCATATTACCAAGTCCTAAGTCAATGGCTGAATCAGTTTAAGCTGAGCTGCCATGGTCAACTGTCCACAACTAAACAGCTCTGTCCACTGCTCCAATTCTGGTAGCTGGCCCAGCGTTGGCTGAGCTAAATCCATTCAAGTGTCTTGATTGGATTAATGATAGCAACTGGACATATAACGTCAAGCCAGATTTCACTCTGTGTAACGGATCAGGAGGCACCTGATCCATTCACTGGTTTGGATTGGGTATTAAGTTGATCTGAATGTGGCCCTGATTCAACAGGCACCAGATTTGGTAGGTTCAGAGCCAGGTGAAAGCCATCCTGAATCCAAATCACTTCTGCGAAATGATGATAGGCTTATGTGGGGTATGGATGGTGATCTGGTGGGATGGCAATTCTTTGCTAACAATGTGGTGGTTAGGGTTTAGGGGCTTAATGAAATAAAGAGCCTAATCAATGGTTGCAACATATTATTTAAAGGAAGACACTGCAGCCCTGAGGGGCAGTTGTGTCTTCTAAGAGGAATTTACAAATAAAGGACTTTGCTAAGCTCAAAACTTTATAGATTTTATTTTTAGTAAAAAAGAAGTCAAATTGGATCCAGGTCATGAGCTCCACCAGTGAGCTTGGTGTGGCGTTGGCGTTGTTCTCGGCCCTATCCTGGTCCTAGACCCTGCTACTAATGTGCAGTATAATGGGAATGGTGGTCCAAGAATATGTGGCAACAATGAGTCATAGTGGTCAGGTTTGGGGATGGGCCTCTGCGGGCCTGTACCTAATATGGTCAGTAACTTGGCTCTTACTTCCCAATTCATTCATTGCATATTGGTGCAAACCCACCCGTTACACTCTGGAGTATTTTTTGTAAATTCTCCCAATTTGTGTCTCCACCATTTTAGATCTAAAAATGGTTTAACTAATTACAAAAATACTAAAAAAATGGCGGTAGAAGCAGCAGCTGCTTCAGCCAACACCATCCTCCACCAAAATCTTATGGGGCAATGGAGCCCCTTGCTGAGGGTAAACCCATCCCAAATTTACCCCATTTTTTTCGATGTGGATGCAAAATATGAAATTGAGGAGCTCACGTTTGGAGTGAGCTGCACTTGCATCAACATAGCAAAAACTTCTCTGTTTGACCCCAAAAATCCCCAAACCCATCAGCGCATCAAGTCATTCACTTGTGTGACTGCTCTCATCACTTTTGCTGAGCATCACTTGTTCAATATGTTGAGGCGTTGGACACCGCTGGCTTCATTAATGAAAACTCACAATTATATCTCCTTATGCTACATGTCACTGATGCCCCTACCCCTATGTTGTCCACCAAGGTCTGCCAGCTAAAGTGGGCACTGAACAAAAGTTTCCCCAAAGCAAACTCACCTTCTTATATGGCTTCTTAGACTGATAACTTAGGAGCTATATGAGGAATCTTATTTATCTACAATAATCCCTTTGTTTGGCTTATTAACAGTAAAAGATGTGTGGCGTCTCCCCCTTTTGGGTTGGGAACCACTAGTGTTAAAAAAAGACATTGGTAAGAGGGGAAGGAAGAAAATATGTATTTTAACTGGGATAGAACCATATTTGATGCTGCTAATCTGCTAGTATTACTGACCATCTTGATTGACGTGCCATCTTTAGCCACAGCTTTATTATCAGTAGGCTCACATGCCATTGCTTATTAGTCACAAAGTTGTCTAATTACATTTGACAAATGAATTTATGCAAATGCTAGCCGTACAGCTTTAAACCTTTCTTGGGATAGGCACAAAGGCTTGGTAATACATGCAAGCTGATTGGAGGAAGACTTTATTATTTTTATACCAGACTGTGTAATGGAACGCTCATGTCTCAATTGCTTTCCCACTAATGGTTAGTTCATTACCCATATACAATACTAGTATATGAAGGCTCAGAGATGAATTAGTTGATGGTGTAGCATTTTTTCAAAGAATATGTCTTGCAAGGGATAAAATTGGAGGTAACAGTTCATTGGATAGTAATAGCCTCATCATGGACCATATTTTTTAATAAAGCTTACAAAAAATTGGTGTAGATGTCTCAATCACTTTTGGTGCACACTAAAAGGTCATTATAAGTACTTTAGGCCACAATTCTTTGCGCATATTCTGCTTAAAGTAAATCTTACATGTGGTCAAACGCTGGTTAGAGTAACCATTTTGCTACTCTGGCCTGCTGCCAATTTCTGAAGTTGTAGTTAGGATCTGCGCCCCTTCTCCACCCAATTATTACATATTTGAAGTTGATTTAGTGGATTCAGCCATGGTTTTGGGGGGATGCTTTACTTTAATTAGTTCATTCCTAAAAAGATTTTGTATTGCCTTATCAGCTATTTATTTTCAATTTGATTGCACTCCTTACACATTGTTTCTGTGTTCACTTCTGAAATGTGGGATCTAATATCTCTTCAACTTTGGTCAGCATCCCATACCATAATTTTAAACAACCAACTATTTATCTAAACTGAGCAGTTGCATAGCCACCAATAATAGGAGCTCTTTATATGGGCAGGCAAATTTGGGTGGGTAGCAATCCATTCACATAGAGAGCACAATGTGATGGGTTCAAACCTTATGGATATGAGCTTAGCTGATGCCCCACGCAAGATCTGGGAAGCACACATGCATTTGCATCATACAGATGAAATGACTTGGTTCATATTCGCCTGCTGTGGGTTTTGAAGTTGATGAGGCCCAATTCCCTTCTATACTGGCTCAAACAGAGTTTTAAAGGCAATTGGCGCCAATTTAAATTTCTATTAAAAAGTGCAAATAAGCAACTACATCTTGTGCACCAGCATCTCTCTCATTGGAAGAATGTGGGATTCATACCAGAGTTTCAAGCGGATTAAGCTTTTAATTGCTTGCACTTTGTCTTCAATGTTTAAACATGCATACATCCAGTAGGCCATTTAGGCTGACACTCAGATAAGCACCACTTGCCCTATTTCTTGGCCGCTGGGCTTTTTTCATTGGATAAGATCTACAAGTAGTAAAATGTCTATGTGGGACGTGAGAGGTTAGGCTAGATGGCAGATTAAATTTAGGTTTGTTAATATTTAATATATCAGACTTCTCAATTATAATCTTTTTCATTAAACTCCAATTAGTAGGATCATAATAAGTTCTTCAACGCCTTAAAGGTTGTTTTTGGAGCTAATCCCTACCACCACGTCATCAGCAGAAGGGCTATATCTTAGAGGTTGCTAGTTGGGTGGCTTTCACCCAAAGACTCATCTCAGCCGCTGCCATCAGGCTGTTTGTAGCAAAGTTGGAAAGGATTGATGACATTGGAGTGCCTTAGTGGAGGCTCTTCCAATAGGAATTGTGTCCATTAGACCATTAGTTACATTATCCTTAGTTGCAAGTCCTGAATAAAATGTAGTGATTATGACAAAAATATATCAGGGATTACAACCAATTGCATCACCACATGCATGATTGAATTGCTACCCAAGGTGTAGGCCTTCTTTATTTCTTAAGAATGAGATAGCAATCCTCTAATTCTTGCATGTCCTACAAAAGGTTTTGGATTGAGTTGATACTCTCAAAGACAGTTATCTCTTTAATATCCATATTTGGCTTTGTGAAGTGTACGCGGTGCCATGAGCATCAGGATTTTTTTATCAAATTGTAAGGAGCCTATAGTTGAAATTTATGAAGGCTATCAGTAACCAATTCTGAAGTTTTTATCAGATATTTTTCTTGCAATATGAGCACAATCTGGGTCTCCAGGCCCCTGGGATTTTCAATCAGTTTTTTGCAGTGGTTGTATAGCTGAACAAGTTAAAATGCAATGCAGTTGTGGATTGCACTGAGAATTTCCATGCACATGTTGTTGGTTCCTGAAGCCTTCCCTTTTGGTGAATCCTTCAGCGCTTGCTTAAATTATGTGCCAGCTAATTTAGTGGTGAGAATTCACTTGTCTTTGAAAAACACTCCTGGAGTGCCAGCTTGGCCAGGTCAATAAGGGTTTATGCGCTGATCTGCAGGTTTTGTCATATTTTAAAAGTTTGTCATAGAGCACCCAATTTTGTGTATAATGAGTAATGGATTATTAAAACTTCACCATATGGTGTCATGAACTGCCATATCTTGACCTGGGATCAATTTTTCTTGAGGTTAAGTTCACTTTGTCATTGTCCTCATCAGGCTTTGATGCCTTTAGGTGGCATTTATTTTTAGCATAGATTCCTTGTAAGTCCAGGGGAGCGCCCCCTCTGCTTGGACCGGGTGGCGTTCCCTTTTTCATCCAAAAAGGGTATAAGAAGGACAGCTTCCCCTCTCATCTCCTAGGAAGACCTAGCCCATGTGGTGGATGAGCGGTAGGTAAAAGCTTATCCTTTGAGGACTCTGCCTACTATCTCAGTAAAAGCTTCAGCCAAATTGGTACTGTGGATCAAGAGAATTTGCGCCAAGCTTTTGGAGAGTCAGCATCCCCATGGATTAAAAGGTTTGAATGAAGTAGATGGCAAAGAGACTTTGGCATCAAGGCCTGAAAACCCCAAACCCTTGGTAATAAATCACAATGAGCGCTTACTTTCAGCAAAGCGTCTAATGTCAACTTTTTTGGCAAAACTTGCTGATAACATTGGGATATTGGGAAGTGTTGTTGCCAAAGCGAAACCCTCCCTGTAAGCATCAAAATCCTTGTCTGATGAATCCCGCTTAGTCAAATGAAAGCCAAAGCAACTGGTGTGGGCGGGTTAAAACCCTGAACCTGTTCCTGACTTCTTGAGACCACCCATATGTGGGGTGGCCTTGGGAGGTTTCTGTTACCCATTGGGTGAGACACCATTGCACTAATTGTCAGAACCAGGTTAGCCTACAATTTGGCTTCTATTGATAAACCAACAGTGACTCAGACCGCAACAGATTCTTTCATAGTCAGTTCACATTAAGTTCATTTTCTTCCCCCTCGCTCAAAGTTCGCCAGGTTAGGATGAATCTCAATATCCCCAATCCTGCGCTTTGATAAGCTATTCCTCAAAATCAATTGTCTATTTAAGCAGTTGTAGCACACTAAGGAAATTAAAGGTCAATTTTTTATTTTTAAACTCATAAAGATCACCCCACGCTCCAATTTATTTAATTAAAGTTCAAAATTTTCTTTGCCAAACCTCTGCAACATCTACAATGTGGCCTCATAGGCTCAAATTGACTTGGCGACCCCAGTCATGTTAGTGTCTTTGGTTCCTAGTGCAGTCGATTGAAACTATCATGTTATATTTTTGTGGAGCTCTCCCCAATTGTGGAGGCCATCCACCAGCAGGATCTCAGTATTTTGTGGGCCCAACTATCTCCACTCCAGGTGAGGATCCACCCCCTCGTCAGTGGTAATAGTAATCAATTCTTCTTTTGGGAGAACCAGATTACCCAATTTAATATGCAACTCCCTACACCTAGGACCGTTGGGTCTAGATCTACAACAGCCTAGTTTCTCGCTAGGTTGCTTTTTACGCTTGTGACACATTGGCATTAGTTACCTAACTCCCCAAACAATATTATCATTATTTGAGTGACAATGCCCCTAGCATTCTGACTCACCTTTTGGGTGCTTCTGCATCCTAACTGTCAGGCCAGTATAAACTTTATCTGAAGTTTCCCTGACAGTCCTGTTTTATATGGAGTTCATGGTATTATGTTTTCATCTTCCAAAAAGGCACTCCAATAGTCTTTGTTCCACTTCATAAGCCTCAGGGTTGCAAGGGGATCTTTCAGAAACTTCACAGTGGAGTTTGCTTGTACGCTTTGCAATTTTGGCTTATTGATGTCAAAATTTAGGCTTCTACCTATCTTCACTTAGTGGTCGAGTAGATCATTCCCAGTTGTAAGTTGAGATAAGCAACTATGCAATTGAAACTGCTTTTGACAGTTTTAATCCATTAAGTGTCTATCAACAACAACGGAGAGATCACCACTCTTGCTGGTTTGGAGATTCACAAAGATTGATGGCAACCTGAACAATCATGTGGTTGATCTTTAAATCAATGCGTACCTTGCTGTTATAGATCAGAGGCTTGAGGTTGGATGAGACTAGAACGTAGTCTAGCTGGGAAACTCTCTTGGATTGCCATTGCTGTCATATTTCCACCTTGTAAGGTTTGCAAATTAGTCATCCCCTTTATCTATTGTGGGGTATATCCCTGATATCACTAGGAATTATAGCAATCCTTATTATTATAACTGGGTACTCATTTGTTGAAAACATGCCATGGCTCGAATTTTTCCATAAGATCAGGTCTCCTTCTATTACTATAGACACTTTGAATCTTTACTTCAAAAAGAAAAAAAACAATTTTTGAAGGCTTTAGTGATGTGTAAAATGTGATTATGTGGAGGCTCTTTCCAATGTTCTTTTAAGGCCTTGGCCACCAGGATTCTTTCAGCATGTTTTTTCACAAGCTTTAGGTCAAGGTCCTTTAATATAGCGATAATTGCAACGTGATCCATATATGGTGCTTATTGGCCAATCTTAGGGACCACAGATGACTTTGGCCATACAAATTGAGCTCAGTACCATCTTTTGGATAAAGGTTTGAGACTCAGAAGTAAATATTAGGTTAATATGTTATATTTTCCTATAAATGTTATATTTTCCTATAAATGTTGCATCTTCATTGCACGTGTCTGAATGCTAGCCATCCCTCAGCATTTGTGGTCATGAATATCATTCCCAGTCTTCTGATCCATGAATTTTTTCCTTATATGGGTATGTATGGAGTTACAAAAGAAGGTTTTTTCCAGTGGTAAATGCCAAAGCTGGGTATGGTGGTAGAGAAAACTGGCTGAGGCAGTTCATTAGGTCAGGTGTTTTGTTACCAATTAGTTGTGAGCTATGAACTCTAGCAATATCCAAATTTCTTTATAAATTTATAAGGGCGTTGGCTTATTTAAAACATATATTGCTTTTGAAGATAGGGATCAAGCATCTGGTTCAAAAGCAGAGGCTGGATGATCTTTAGAATTGCTAGTAGGTTTTTGAACTGATAAAGTATTTGGCCTTATATTGACAATTTATATTCTTGCAACTTACAGAGGTAGGTTCTAGAGGAGGCTTTTGGATAGTAGGCTTTTCAGTGTTAGTTGCCATTTTTGCGAAAGACTTTGTTATATAAAGTTTTTTAGGTGCTTTCTTTGGCACCACTTTTTTCCAGCACCCCTCTTCTTTTTAGGTATTCATTATGAGTTGGGTGTTGCGTTTTAGGTTCAAGGCTCACTCGTCATTCCACTTGTAGGCTTCTTAATTTTGTCATAGAAAGGCTTGGATTCATCAATGAAATGCTATGCTGTTTCACATCCCAGACCTTCTTATAAATGGCATCAAGATATTGTTGTTGACATTTCATGTCCATAATCTTCATATGATTGAATGGAAGCCACTCCAAAGTCTTGATCCAGTGAAAGGGTTGTGAATCTTATTCCTGATCCCTCAGATAAAAGATATAATCATATTTGAGGCTGATTTCCCCTATTTTCTGTAATAGAAATAGGCTATCATATGCCCTTTATGATAGTAGAATTGGCATACTTTCTTTGTGTCCTCCTGGTTTACATAAACTATGTGACTGAGGCCCAAGATGTGAATGAATATGGGGCAATTTTGTTTGCCTTCATTAAAAGCTAGTTCAGAAAAGTTCCTCCACTGTGCAGGGGCAAAAGAATTTGGTAATATATTTATTGCCAGCTAGATAGAATTTGGGAACCACACCAGAGTATGAAACCTGGTTCCAGAAAGCCTTTTGAGACTCAATCACGCTTACAGTTCATTAATAAATTTTAGAATGAGACTCAACTGGCAGCTTTATGTGTGTAACAAAGAAGTTTCATTTTCAAGTAGGAGCCCTTATACATAAAGCCCATATCCATGAGCTTGTTATGGTAAAGTCTGCCTGGGATTAAGATGTAATGTAGCCATGTTCTGTCACCCAATGGTGAACTTAATTTATCTCAACAAGACCTTAACTAACTCTTGAAAAATGGTTTTAAAAGTAGATCTGACCACTCCTCCTCCTTGACCAAATGGAGTGTACATGGATGGAGTCCTTTTGTAAGACTATAATATTTGATGCTAGGAGAATATTCCACTGATAAAGTTTCAGATTAAGTCAATTTGGCTGCCAGCGCCATTTAACCGATGCTTCATTGTGTTTAGCTGCTGCTGCGCTGTATGAGTTGATTTAATGGGGATTTAGGGCTTTGACAGGTGGTTCCCTCTTCATTATCCATCTTATTAAGTTGAGTCTGAATCCCTAGATCAGAAAACTTTGAATAATGCATGTAATCCCTTGCTTATACAATATTTTGGGCCATTGATGTGTCAGTTTCCATATATTGACAGCCTTGTTCATTTGTGGATGTTGCAATTTGGTTGTAACTTGGCGAGATTGTCAAAGGTAGTGTTTTCACTAAAACATAATATCTGTATGAAGGATTATACCATAAATAAATTAAAAGCTGTATAAAAAACTAAGTCTTTATTAAATATATATCTTTAAATCTGCGTTAATCTTGTTTTGTAATTCTACCACTGATAGATTGGGTCTAAAGATAAATTACCATTTTTCTCATCAAATATGATACCAATATTGATTTTTGCGCTCCCCCTTACAATATGTGAACCCTTCAATATATATGTTAAGGCCTTTGGGATGTGGTCCATACATTAACCTTCTCTGTGGCACTTGATTTTTCTAAATTTTTCAATTTGGTCCACTAGCAGGATGTCTACGTTGCTGCAAAGGTCAGACCAAATGTCAGGTACATCTTTAGAGCATGATGGATATAGGTTTGCAGGATAGTTTTGGCAGACTAGCTGGATAGATATGACAGCATTTCGTTGTTGGCTGCATTGTTAATGGCGGGTTCTGCTGGATGATTCTGGCAATTATAAATTGATGGTAATGGAACTGGTTTAAGAGAATTGGACATTTTGGTCAACAAATAGATAATAACCAATCTAATGAAAGTCAGGTTCATACTGATAAACTAATTTATAAATGTTTATTATAGGTTGATAAATGCTAGAAGAATATCTGATGGTGGCATGATAGAAATTTATTTAACAAGGGAATTAGATATCAGGACAAGAGTAGCGGCGAGGTCAGTAGGACATTTGGGGTGTTATTGCTGTAGTTGATCTCATACCGGTTGGTCAATCCCAAATCTAAACATTTCCCCCTTGACCAAACATAGGGGATTAATGAATTGGCTAAAGCCAGAGGATGGTTATTGGTATATGAGGATTGGCTTCTTGGCGTCCTTCTGGGTTGCTTCAAGAGTAAGAGCATAATTTGTTGATGATGCGCCCCTTGTCAAGATCCTTGAGTTTATACATTGGTTGAAGCCTTCTTTATGATTTTAAAATGGCCCCTACTAGATGCATTTGAGCTTAAACATCCCAAGAACCCATAGGTATTGTAATAAAACATTTGCTTCTCTACTCTGAGACAAGAAAAAAGATGGTTATTCTAATCGTTTCACTTTATGCTTTCCATTTTCTGAAACTTTTTGGTAACAATAGTATCTAGAAGTTTTATTTTTTTAGTAATAGTGGTGCCCAACTCAAAAGGGGGAGCCGCCACGCATTTTTATTCGCAAATGGGCCAAACAAAGGGATTATCATAGATTAAAAAATTCCTAATATAGCCCCTAGGTTATCAGCCTAGGAAGCCATATCAGATGGCGAGGAGGCTTTGGGGAAGCGTTTGCCTGGCGCCCGCTTTAATTGGCGGACCATGGCGGACAGCATTGAAGTGGGAGCATCAGCGACATGAGGCATAATGAGGTATAATTGGGGGATTTCTTCATTAATGAGGCCGGCGGTGTCCATCACCTCAACATATTGAGCAAGTTGAAGCTCAGCAAAATTGATGAGAGCTGGCACACAAGTAAATGACTTGATGCGCTGTTGGGTTTGGGGATAATTGGGGTCAAAAAGAGAAGTTTTTGCTGCATCAATGCAAGCACAGCTCGCACCAAAAGCAAGCTCCTCAATTTCATACTTCACATTTTCCTCAAAATCATGAGGAAAATTGGGGATAGGAATACCCTTGACAAGGGGCTCCATTGCCCCATGGAGTTGCTGGCGGAGGAGGGTGTTGGCTGGGGCAGCTGCAGCCACAACTGCAATATCATTGATATTTTTATAAATGGGAAACCCATTTTTTGGACAAAAATGGTGGTAACGTGATTTGGGAGGGTCAACAAAGAACTCCTCCAAAGCAAAATTGGGTTTCACATGGCCTGGCCATCCATCCTCCTCAATCCATTCAAGAGCCTCAAATGGATTGAATTCGGCTAGCACTGGGCCAGCCACTGGAATTGGGGCTGTGGCCAGAGCTGATTGGCCACATGCTGTTGACCATGGCAGCTCAGCTGAAACTGGTTCAGCCATCAACTCAGGATTCCATAATCTGGTCAAATTTTCAAAAATTTTATTATTTTTAATTTTGATTGGCTGATGCTTTTGAAGCAGCACCAGAATTCCCCAAAGTTGGGGGTGGGAGGATTGAGCCCCATTCAAAAAATTGGGGTGAGGCAGCCACTGGGGCAGCACCTGAGCCCTGAGCGGTGGATGCAGTGGAGGCGGCAACTGTGGGGCACTTCCGCTTTGAGTGGTCAAGCTCAAAGAATAAGGGGCAAATGGCACGACCATTTTTGACATGTGCCCAGAATAGGTGATCAGGGGCGGATCTGATCACAGTGCAGGGGGGAATTGTGAGGTGAGAGTCACGATGAAATGGGTGGATTGTTGCAAAGGCGCGAGGCCCTGCCAACTGATTTGCCCCATTGGGAACCACAAACTGCAACACGGGGTCTGTGCCATAAATGGCCAAACCCTTCGTGAGCTTGTGGTGGAGGCGTTCAGGGGAAAGGAAAGAGGGCAACCCAGAGAGCTGGACCACCAAAGTGGCCTCATCTGGGAGCCAGGTGCAAACGGTGGGAATGGGAATTTTTATAAATGATTTGCATCTTGGCTGCTGCTGCTGCATTGGCTTCTGAATGGAAGCCAAGGTCAAAACACCCCTTAAAGGGGTGGAAGTCAATAAAACTGGCAGGTTTGAAAACCTCCATAGCCATCTTGATGATGGCCATTCTTGTGTATAGGAAAAGATTCCCATACTTGACCCAGAGGTTGAAATGCAAATTGCTCCGTGGGAGCACTGCCTGAGAGCTAGCGAGGTGGTGGGCCAAGTCCTGAGGGGGACATAACGCCTGGTAGCATTGGGAGGGCTAGCAGAGCCAGCCTGGGCGCGCTTTGGTGGCAGCTGAAAGATGCCAGATGGCGGTGCACCACCACCCCAAGCTGGGGCAGCAGGTGTCAATTGCATTGACATCAGTAAGTTTTGGCTCAATCAAGCAGTTGTTTTTTGTACTTTTTAAAAAATATAAATTTTGCTTCGATTTGGGTATCAAAGTGAAAGAAAGATTAGTATCTAGAATTTTTAAAGGGATCCTTCCAATAAGTTTCCTCATCCCTAGGGGGTTCAAAATCGTCATTGTAAAGCACCAATTCTCCCAATGTTAAGCAGATTAAGGATATCCATTTTTATTAAGTCTTCCCCAGGTACTAACTATTCTGTCACATGCAATTGGAAATTAGGGTCTACAGTTTTTGGTTCTTTGGCATCAGTGTATAAACCTAAACCGTTAGTAAAGAATGGACAACTATCTAGTTGAAGAAAATATAGAAACAGTTAGAATATAAATACAGTTTTGAATGCATTTGGCACAGCACATTAAGTCTTATTGGTAGTCAGGGGTAATTATGGAAGAATATCTCCTGGAGCTTCTCTGAAACTGGTAAGAGGATATCCTGCTTCCTCTAAGACTGTGTTTGCAGAGTATAACATTTTTGTTCATTCTCCTTGCTATTATCTGCATATGAGAGATTTAAGGCAGCATCTTCTGCAAACTCATGACTAACTCAAGTTCCATTCTTTACAAAATGTAGAACGCATCACCGCTCCACTCTACATCTCTTCTCTATTATTTTTCTTCTCTTCTCCAATCATTGAACCACACTGTCCAATCATGGCCTCATTGACGTCCTCATAAGTCTTATATTGGTCAATTGCCTCCTTATATAAGCCCCACAGTTTTTCTAGAATATTACCATGTCTTCTTATGTGTTGGTGGTTACTTCAATAATGCAACCTGTAGTGAGAACCAAATGTTGCAATTTGAGGTGCAACAAAATGATATTTTAACAGGTAGTGCTTGCACTCAAACAGGTATAACTGCATCTAGATATCATACCTCAAATATTGTATGTAAAAGCTGAATAAAAACTAAGCCTTTATTATATATATTCTTAAAATATATAACCTTGTGTACT
Source organism: Massospora cicadina (assembly GCA_022478985.1). NCBI lineage: Eukaryota > Fungi > Entomophthoromycota > Entomophthoromycetes > Entomophthorales > Entomophthoraceae > Massospora > Massospora cicadina. The sequence continues at coordinate 52,468 of JAKSZP010000287.1, forward strand.
AGCAGAGCTGATAAATCCGGCGTAAAGACAAACCAGAGCCCCTCTAATCAAAATAATATCAATAATATGTTTATGCGCTTCACTTTAGCTATACATGAACCTTCCAAGATGTATGCTAAGGCCTTAGAAATGTGGTCCATGCGTCAGCCTTCTATGTGGCACCCAAATCTTCCTGCATTTCCTCTTTTTGGTCTGCTAATAGGCAGTTGATGTCACCAAGAGGTTCTGTCCAAAGGTCAGGTAAATCTTTAGGGCGTAATAAAAATAGTTTACATGATTGTTTGTGGCAGCTAACTGGATAATTATAATAGTTTTTAATGGTTTTCTGGAATATTCAAGGCGGTTTCTGCTGGATAATTCTGGTGATTACAGATTGATGATAATGGAACTGATTAGGGAAACAGGTTATTTTGGTCAACAATTATATAGGGATAAATCTTATTAAAGTTGATATCATATTATTGCCCTAATTTGTAAATGCTAAAATTTGGATTAGAAAATGCTAGTGGAATATCTCTTAGTTTTTCTCTCTCTTAACATCAAGCTGAGGGTATATAATTAGCCTCAGAGGTGCCAGGCAAGACAGCTGAGGTGGAACTTAAACTTCTTTAAGGTTTAGAGGTTCCAAGAAATTTTGTGGCTGGATATATTTCTTCAATCCTAGAGATTTGGACTTCAAACTTAAAATAAATATGAGATGTATAAATAACTTTAAGAAAAAGGTTGGTACTATTTAAATTACCAAGGAAAAATCAGGATTATGATAAGTGATAAGCAAATACCACGTGTGAGGGTGGCGGGAAATTCAGGAATGCAGAAGACAATGGCACAGTACAGGTTCATAGTTTGAGTAAATCAGGATTCATTGCTAAAGGCTTAGTGAGATTAAATATTCAAAACATAAATAAATAGTTTCCATTATCTGTTATCAGTAAGCTAATAGGTGACAAGGAATAATATGTGGCATGAGGTGGTAAATGAGGTATTTAGAAGAGTTAAACACTGAATACAACCTCAAGCCTGATATTAGTATGAATAGTAACTTGGCTCAGGAACTTTTCCCTATATCATTGGCCAGTGGAGCACTAGGGAGAAATTTATCCAAAGTTTGTTAAGTTGTGTATTTAATGTTATTATGGGAAATTGCTTAGTGATTGAAAATACAAGAGTATTAGTGATCTTGGGAATTAGGCGTGATAGATTATCTGTAGATAAATTATAGTAAAATCGGGCTTTAACATATTTAAATCTCAAGTACTTATAAACAGATGCAAATAAAAATGATATAGTAAATTTAGCATCTAAAGAAGTTGATATATTGTAATCCCAAAATTAGGGCTTCAACTAAATTATGGCAAAGTCCAACATAGCCCCCTCCAACCCTTGACAATGGTGACAATGATTTTGCCAGTGTTGGACAGTTTTTGTTAAGGTCTGGAACTACCAGAGTTGGGCTGGATGCGATAAACCTAGGTAGTTGGGTTAGGTGTCAGCCTGGTAAGAAAGTGCTGAGGTTTGTTTCATGCTTTGTAGGCAGTCATTAGGACATAAGTCTCAATATTTTCATTTACCTGAAAAAACTTGATTGTCAAGAGGCGGGGATCCCAAAGTTTGGTTTCAAAATAGAGTTTAACGTTACAACTTTCAAAGTGGTATATGTCTTTGTTAAGGTGATCAGTAGCACCTGCTTAAGAGTTGAGGTAGACAAGGGTCAGAGGAAAGTAGGCAGTACTCAGAGATTTCTGCAAGATATAAAAATAATGATGAAGTAGAGAGGGGGTAAATTTAAGACTGACAACAAAGCTGCATAAAGCAGCTTTATGGATATCTTCCTCCAAACCTGCATTCAAAATCAAAGGTGGCTCTAGGGATGGAGGTAGCAATCTAAGGCAGTATATAAACCTTGGCTTCCTCCTCAAAAACTTTTGTCATGAGCTTGCGGCCAAGAGAAAGCTTGATAACATGAGGAAAGTCCATTAAAATAAGGTATAAATTGGGTGGTTTAGTTTTTATTGGCAATAGATATTTGGGGTTAGGAGATTAGAATTGTGAAATTTAACTGACCATCTAAATCTTTGAGGTTCAAGTTGATTTTAGGCGGTAGATTTCCACTGGCCAGATTTTGATAACTTTCAGCCAATTTAGCTAATTGGTAAATCATGAAGTTTGGGAATAATTTGATCCAAAGTAGGAGCCAAAATGACAAAGAAAAAGTATTGAGGTTGTTTGCCCAGATGACAGGATGGCAGGAACATTGATTTTCCCTCGCATGGATTCAAGATGGCAGCTGGGAAGTTTGCAACTGATCTTGAAGCAAGGATCAGACACTATAAAAAGAATCGTGGAGTTGAAAAGGTAACTATAATTAATTGAAAATATTTGGTATTAATAATGTTACCAGCCAATTTAGCAGAGATGGAGCTCACATTGGTGAGAGGAGAATATGTGTCTAAATTTATGGAAATAAATGCAGCTATATTGGGCTCAAAGAACTTCATGGCCTAAAAAAGAATTTGGGCTAAAGTTGTGGCAAGTTGTCATTGGGCAGGAGAATTTGAACAAAGCTTTGCATTGATATTTTAATGTGATTTGTGGCAGCTTTTACAAATCTTTTAAATTATACTGAGTTTCATCAGTGAATCTTAATTTCTCTGATGTCAGCAGGAAATCTAAAAATTAGAAAATAATTTATATTATAAAATAAAAAGGTTAAATAAATTAAATGAAAAAGGGAAGAAAATAGGTTTTGGAAGCTCCAATCTGTTTTCAGAGCAGCGAGGTGCATCTGCACAGAAAAATGATGCAGGCGCTGATGCATTAAACGTGACTGTTTTGTCAATGAAGCAGCAAGAAGTGTCAGTGCCAGAAAATGGAGAGAGCGTTGATACATTCAGGTAAGCTTTCCTATCTTTGTCACTAAAAGTATCAGTGAAACTGGAGCGCAGGAGGTCGCTGAGAGAAAAACCCAGACAAAAGGTGGAACTACAAAGCCAAGTGACCCAACAAAACGAAGAGACATCCCAAATGGTCAGTATTGTGTTTCTATATTAATCTGGAGAGCAAAACGCACATAAAACTGGACACAACCATTAGGGACAAGAGGTTCTGGGAACTGGGAAGAGTGGCGTAAAATCTAGGGCAAAGGGCAGCAAAATAATAAGAGGCGGAGCTGGAGGAATAGGTAGCGAAGTAGGCAAAGGATTTATGTACAGAAGTAGGGGTGAACCAAAGTGGAAAACAGCCTCCAGCCATTGCAGAACTTCAGAATAGTGTATTTTTTACTGTAAATAACCAAAATGCAGGAAATGTGCCCAAAATCCAAAGTTTCTATTAAAATGATCTGAGTATCTGAGAAAAGAAAAGGCTTTCTCATCTTAGGATTTAATTTATAGGAGGTTGATTCACAAAGATTCCAAATGGATTTTGAAATCTGATGATCTATAAATTCGTCTTTATTCAACAAAAGTAAACTTTTACAAATTTGACAGAATTTTAATAGTATCATATCTTGTAATTTTCTGGGTGTTAAGTTCAATTCCCATCTGGTTTTTCGCCTCAGATAAGGAGTTTTCCTCAGCCCTGGCTGGCAAAGCAAAACCCATTTTTGTCAATGACCTTAGAAAGGTCATCAGTGACCCTTGGGGGTTCTGGTCTCTGCCCCAAGGGCTTGTTGGAATTGGCTTTAGAAAGGCGGTTAATTCCAGGAAATATGTCACTAGCTGTGACAAAAAGAATGAGAAGCTTCAGCACCAAAAAATGAAGAAAGAGTTTAGGCATTCATTTCAGCTGTTCCAATTTTGTTGTTAGAATTACATGGAGCTTCAATATAGGTAAACAAGGTAGTTGTGGAGGTATCTTATTCAGTGAACCCAACTTTATCATGAGGATATATCATCTCAGGCACACAATTAAATCCAACTTCTTTAATAAAAATGTTTCAAGTTTAATGTTTGATTAATTTTGGGATGTTTACTTAAATCACAGGAATACTATGGTTCAGCTGGCCTAAGTGTAGTAGGTGAATTTTCTATAGCTTCATCCAATAAAATTAAATTATACTAATATTCGATTTTATTGAGACATTTGAAAATGATGTGAGCCTCAGCATTGGAAAACAAAAATGAGGAGGCAATTATTGAGATCACCTGATTTATTTAGCTTGTTAAGAGATTCTGGCTCATTTTCAAAATTAAGCATGAGATTTTCTTGGACTTTGGCATTGGTACATCCAAATCATTAACTGTAGCAAGTTCAGGTTTTTTTCAAAGATCTTTATTGCAGGAAACTTTTTAGAGGGCGCCAAGAAGCTTTTTGGTTTAGCTGATATAGGCCCAAGTTTTAGTAACTTATCACAGGTTTTCTCAGGATAGGATGATAGATTTGGCAGTGCTCTCTCAGGAGCTGCTCTAGCAAAACATATATGTATCATGATTCATAGCATCATAGACCATATCTAATCCTTCCTATGCCGCTTCTCATTTTAGAGTTCATAGTCAACATTAGCAAGTCATTCAACAGCATCTTCAGCATAATTCTTGATCATATCAATCTGTTTTAACAGTACCACACATCGTATACCCATTTGATCTTATTTTTACAATTCAATATGGTTGTCTTTATCATTTCAATTAGTGCATAGCTCAATCTGTACATAGCAATTGTGATATCCAGATAAGTTTGAGCTCAGTCAATTTGCCACAATAGACCCAGCATATATCTTAAAGGTAGAGAGGCTTCTTTTTTCCTATCTTATCCTGTTTTAATTTCTTGTATTGTCCTAAGGTTGAATGTCGTTTTCACAGTGACAACTTGGAGTGCCCCTGTAGTGAGCACCAGATCTTATCTTTGAACTCTCATGGCAATAAACCAAGATTAAATAATTGGCTACTCAGAGGTGCCAGAAAAAACAATGGGGTGGAATTTAACCTTCTCTAGAGGTTCAGAGGCTCTAAAAAATTCTTGAGGCTGGATAAATTCTTCATTATAAAAGAATTGGACTTTAAACTGAAAAGATATATAATGCAAAAAGTAATTTATAAAGAAAAAAGTTTTTACTATTTAAAGTACCAAAGATTCAGGAGTGATGAGTGCTAAGCGAATACCACGTGTGAGGGTGGAAGGAGATTCAGGAACTATGGGGCAATGGCACAGTCTAGGTTCAGAGTTAGAATAGAGCAGGATTCCTTGTTGAAAGATGGACCAAAATTAACTATTCAAAAAACAAATAGATGGTTCCATCAACTGTTATCAGGAAGTTGAAATGTGAGTTGGAATAGAATGTGGCGTGATATAATAATGAGTTAAGTAGAGGAGTTAACACTGATACATCCTCAGGCCTGATATCAGTATAAATAGTAACTTGCTCAGGAACTATTCTCTATATCATTGGCCGTGGAGCACCTATGGAGTGTTTTATCCAGAGTTTGTTAAGTTGTAACTTTGACATTATTATGGGAAATTGCTTAGTGCCTGAAAATATAGGAGTATTAGTGATTTCAGGCATAAGTCATGATAATATCTGTAGATAAATTAAATTAAAATATTAGGCTTTGAACCCAATTAAATCTCTAATAGTAATTATAAACCAATGTCAATTATGGTATAGTCAACATTGTACAAGGTAATTAATAAATAAGAACTCTAAATTCAAGGCTTCACCTAGAATTAAAGAAAAGTGTGACAATATCTGATGGCAGAACAATGGGAATTGATTTACCAAGGGAATTAGATAACAAGTCAATGGTAGCAGCTAGGCTATAGTGCATTTGGGGAGTTTTTGATGTAGACAATATCATATGGTTGACCAAACCCAAATTTTAACAATGGATTTAAAACTGAGGCAAATTAATGGAGTGCGGCTTTGTGACCGCACTTTAAGAGGCAGTACTGCTAGAGGACATTAATGTGATCATGTCTTGGTAGACCCAATCATTCATAAATATGTTATTCCATCTGGCGTTAGTAAAAAGGCATTCATTTTCCGCTGGTACTTCAGCTTTACACCATTAAAAGGCTTCTTTCAGAGTGAAGCCTTTAATGGCATAAGGGGCTGTGAGGGGGTTCAAAAAAGGACGTTTTAAGCCCTAAATGGCACAACTTAGATACTTGTTTGTAGTCATTGTTGAAAAGTGGGAACTGCAGAGGTTTTTGAGGGTTTATTTCTTAACTAATACAACTTCCCTGTATGACAACATGAAACATGATTTTGAGACAATAATGGTTCACCTAAATTTAACTTTGTTCACTATATTATTTAGGCACTTTTGTCTTACAATATCTAAAACCAATTACTAGCAAAACTTTTTACAACTCAAGAAAAAATACATTATTAAGGAGAAACAATAGCAAGGGTATAGTATTCTAGCACTCTAGTGCTACTAAAGAATTGGCATCTGCTGCCAGGGAATAGTTTTTATTTATTGACCTACAGCTTTGCCACACCATTGGTTATCTTCCTTTGACTTAATTTTCCAGTATAGGAAATTCTTCCCCTTAGCCGGTAATCTATTGGAGATCACCCCTGACAAATCAAGGAAGTCTAACCATCAAAAATATCAATAGGGTTAAATTAAAGCTCCCTCCTAGGAAGCCTAAAATCATTGACACTAACTATCTTGGGGATCATCTAAGTCTAGTTTACTTTTATTGAGCTACATTAGAAAAAGCATAATATAATTACTTACCCCACATCCCCCACTTAACCAGATTAACTTCTATCAACATGTCTGCCAACATAAATACCTTCACATGAACCCCGCAACCTAGAAGTGGCAGAAACCCAATATCAGTGATCGCTTTAAAAACATAAAAACGCTAGAATTACTAGCAGCTTAATAGCTGAAAAAATAATAATAGAGCGAATGAAGTAAAACAAGAATCTTTGCCAAGGAACTTAATGGAAATAGTCCATGTCTAAAAAACTGAACAATCATCTGGATATAAGTAAAATTAGAGATCTAAATATGACAACACAATCTCAACCTTATGGTTATTTATTGGCATTATTGTAAGAACTTAAATGCACTCAATTCATATACAACTATTGAAAAGATCCTTAATCATGTAGACATCCAATGCCAACTTATCAATAACTTTGAAGGGAACAATCCATAATTGATTTACCTTCTTTTGGTGGCTGAAACCATGGGTATCATAATAAATAACTCAATTGCTAATTATAAAAGTTGGGATAGCCAGCCATTTAGCATCCAAATATTCTTTTAATTTAAGCTTTGACTTGAGATTACTGACATAGACTGAGGACTTTAAAATGATCTGGACTTTTATCAATTTAACCAGATATATGAGAGGTTTTATGCCAGACTTGATTAAATCGCAGAATATATAATTGTGGCAACCCAGCCCAACGCCTTTAAAGCAATTTGAAAGGGGATTCACCCAATGTTAAATGATAACTTAAATTTTAGGCAAAAGTCGCCGCTGACAAGAATAATACCCATTTAAAAATTCCCAGTGACAAGCTGCTGCAGAGTAGCAGCCAAAGTACCATTTATTCATACACTTATCCCATTGGTCTCTGGATGTTAGGGCTCTGTCAGTACTCCCCAAAATTCCCATAAACGCATTTAATTTTATAATATTATGAATGGTAAAATGATGACACTATCCATTAAAATGACTTGAGGGTAGCCATGACAATAAATTAACAATACACTATGAACTTAGCAGTAAAGCTGGAATCTATTATAGCAATAGCCCACATCACAACCAACGAGTTAGATGGTTGATTGATACAATGACATTCTGGCTTTAATCAATACTTGGGCTCAAATGCCCTACAATTTTTAAGGAAACAGTATGCTACGGAAACCCAGGCCCCAATAGCCAGAAAGTAGTAGCTTTTCAAAAGGGCTAGTGCACCATAAATATTGCAAATTAAACAAGGTGCTACATTATCTCAAAAACGAAAGATACCTAGTAATACTTCCACTGAATCTGTTCATGAGTTTTCTGTAGGCCCTCATGGCCAGTTACATTATGAGCCGCGATAATAATTGCAGTGCGCTTAGATGGTCTTGGATACAAGAACAATTTTTCACAAACGATTTTGAACAATTGACCCTTAATGATCTTCATGTTTTCCATCGCTTTGTTTAGGGCTTGCTGAATATCAGGTGACTGGTTCTGATTCCCCACTAAGAATCTTATACAATGCATCAGCAAATTTTAAAAACTAAAATGGAGGGTAATCATGACAACCTGTTAGCATTCTGATACATTGTCCAGCTTGATGGATGATCTAATAATCATAAGCCTGTAACTTTAAAGCCCATTGGACCAACCTTCTCAGGCTCTTTTAGGTTATACAGCCATATCATGGAGGAATGATTGGTTATAACTGTAAAATGGACTGTAAATATTGACCCTGAACTCCTTAAAGGCTTAGATTACCACAAGGCATTCCCTCTCAGTTACAGTATAGTTATGCTCCTGCTTACTCAAGGTACAACTCAAATATACTACTGGTTTTTTATTGCTGAATTCGTCCACCTGGCTTAATATGGACTTAATTGCTGTCAAGGATGCATCAGTTTGATTAAGTAAGGTCAAATTGAAATTAGAATAATCAATATCTTTTCTGTCATTAGGTACATCCTAATTGTGTCAACAGAGTCCTGGATTTCCTTATTCCATAAGAAACTATTTTAGAATCCTTCAAAGACAGAAAAAAGAGGCTTGGAGATAGAAGTAAAATTCTTAATGAATCAGCGATAATAGCTGACCATTTCTTTAAATAAATGCACATTCATAACACTCTTTGGTTGGAACATGCCCAAATTGCCTCAAACTTGGGTTTTTGAGAGTGTAGCTGATCAGTGTCAACAATGAAGCCCGGATATTTGACCTCATTTTATAAAAGTGACATTTACACAGCTTCATTTTCAGATTTGTTGCAGATACTTTTTTAAAACTTCTTTTAAATGCTTAAGGTGATCTATACAGATACAGCTAAAAAACTAATATCATTTAAGTAAACAAGAATTCATGTCAACTTCAGATCGCTTAACACCATATCAATTGCTTTTGGAACATCACCGCCATATTACAAAGACCTTGGGGCATTTGGATCAGCTGACATATTCCATTTCTGTTATTAATCGCACAAATTTCTAGGTCTGCTTTAGGTAGGTAAGTTTTCTGTACCACATATGAGATCCATCACTAAAAACAATTGAACCCCTCCTAAGCAACCAACAGCATTGTCAATCTTAGAATGTGGGTGAGTCCAGTTTTTGATTTTATATTCAACTGATAATAGTCTATAATGATCTGGTTTGATCCGTCTGTTGAATTTTTGACATACTTTAAAAGGTATGATTATTTAATTTTAAATTTTATTTGGAGAAGGAAGACCATAGGATGGACACTTCTGATAAACACCAACTTAAAAAATACCTAGATGTGTGGTGCACCCCAGAAATTCCAAGGCTACCTCCTGTTGCCAGAGGAACTGACAGTGGCAGGAAGTGGGGAGTGACAGGGGAATCCTGGGCCAAAACTGCACATAAATGAAGAAAAGGGTTCGATGAGAGGAACCAGATGAGGAACTAGTATGACACCAACTGGTGTTGTCAGGATGGCAGGTGGATAAACAGCCAAGCTTGAAAGTGATCCGTGAGGCGGGAATTGAAGCGGCGCACAACTTCATGGAGAGTTGGGGTAGTGCCAGATAGTACATCAAGGATAATAGTGTGGATCTTCCATAGCATTAATGTAACAATTAAGGCGCGTAGTGATAGGTGGATAGTGGAGTCCTTGGAAAAGGCGAAGATGTTTTTAGACAGGCTGAAAGACTGCTCATGCTCCCAACAAAAGAGGCGCATAACACTCTTCCAGATCGCCTTTGAAGGCAGGAAATTTTTCTAAGTGATGGATTAATGACCTGTATTAACTGCATACAATGCATGAAGATCAAGAGGCATTGAACCGCTCAGCCATGTGGTACACTTTTCTCAGGTATCTCCACAAATGGGCTCAAACTCTTGGAATGTACAAGTGGATGGTGAGTGTACCGCCAAATGTCCTTCTGGGTCTCCAAAGAGTATGAGATATCCAGCTTGTCAAGATAGTCCACAAAGCCAATGATGGGTGGACATTGGGGTACCAGGTTTAAAAAAGCTTGCCCACAGACTTCTTGTTTGAAATGGGAGTAGGGGAGACCCTTCTAGGCGGTGTTAGCACTTATGCTAATTCTCCACTCAGAGTTCTGCATGGAGAGGAGAATACATTTGAAGTGGTGCGGCGTCCCATGCGGTCCCATGGCAGAGGGATGAAATGCAAGATAGTTTAGCAGAGCATGGGGGTGGGTAGAATTGCGGAGGCCAAGGGCGCGGAAAAAGTTTGAGCTGGCCGCACATGACCAGTGTTGGGCCAGTAGTGTAAGGTTGGTGACCATAGCAACCCATGTGCCAAGTATTTTGAGGGCATGGGCCTCATAGTTGAGTAGCCCCATACCACCACTATGGCAAGGGTCAAACATGACATCCAGGCGCATAGGGGGAGGGCGGCTTAACCAAAGCCACCCTTGCAGGAGGGCGTGCAAAAAGTTGAAGAAAGAGGGGGAAAAGGCGATGGCGTGGGCCACAAACCAGACTTTGGACAGGAGCATAGAGTTAGCAAGCACAACCTGGCATGGGAGGGTAGTCTAGTGGGCTCTCAGGGACACAATGCACTTTGTGAATTTGTTGAGAATGTGGTGCTCCATTACTGACAAGGTGTACCCTCCCACCTCCAGCCACACATCCAAGTGGCACACCGGACCAGCAGTGGGTCATGGCATGAAAGGGAGCAAAAGTGAGCCGGTATGGGGTGGGTGGGGCAAAAAAACCTGTGAGCTAGCTGTTGAAGAAGGAAGTCAACATGTTGCTGGTGACCAGCGAGCCTGGTACCAGACAAGGAGAATGATTTTGGTTTTGGAGGCGTTAAGTGTGGCATTACTGACCCTGTAGTAATTTGGGATAGTTGCCTCCAGCATGCATGCATCTTGGTTGTTAGACGCCCCAAACACACAATCATCAGCAAATGCCAGCATTTTAACTGGTGCTTGGCCCTGCACATTGACACCAGCAGAGCGGACATTCACATTGCTTAAAATTGGGTTAAGGCTGAAGTTGTATAAGAGTGGGCTTAAAGGGTCCCCTTGGCAGAGACCCCTTTGAGGGTGAACCACATCAGTAAGAAAACCAAAGCCACGTACAACCATTGTGGCGGATTTCGTAAGCAACATCACCTAATTAATGAACCGGTGGGGGAGGTGGAACTTTTGGATGCAGGATTTGAGGTAAATCCAGTTGACCCTATCATAAGATTTCTGCTGGTCTAAGAACACAAGCGCCCCAGTAGCCATGGATTGGAAGATGTTGGCTACAGTGTGTATGTTGTCCCATATTGAAAGCTTAGGGATAAAACTTTATTGCTCAGAGGAGATTACATCAGAGGCAACTTCCCCTAGGCGGTTGGCCATAATTAGAGTAAACAATTTAGTCTCTGTATTATTAAGTGATATGGGGCGCCAGTTGGCCAAGTCCAATTTATCCCCTTTCTTATACAGCTTATTCATATAGGCTTTCTGGTTCCCAGGAAGGAGGCACGTTTTTTAACAGACACTTGTTCATTGAGGCAAGCAACAAAGAGGAGAAATTTAAAACATCACTTATAGAACTCATATGGAATCCCATCTGGACCTGGGCACTTCCTGTGCGGTGCATCACAAATGGCATACCAGAGTTTATCCCAAGTAATTAAATTCATCAACGCCAGATATTGGAAATGGTGCTGATATGTGCACCATCAAGAAACTCAACAATTTTAGCTAGTTTAACTTGATTGGATTGATACAATTTGGAGTAATAATTTTGAACTTTAACTGTCACTTTGGATGGAGTTTCTGCAAAGTAGTGGTATGGCCACCTCACTTGTGTACAGGCCAAGCTCTGTCATTGTGCGAAGAAATTGTGGAAAAATAGGTGGAGCATGTGTCACCCACCATGATATTTTTTCTTTAAACTGAACACAAATTCAATGTTTGTGTTGTCTTACCAGTGCATTGAGATGATAAGACATTTCTGCCCACTTACGACCCCAAGCTAAGCTGTAGCCTGCAGCAGGAACTTTAGACTCCAGGTGGTACACTTCTGCTGGTGTGCACTTAATAACAACTGAGGCAGCCTGTGAGTAACGCGATGAGAGGTGGCGTGCCTGAAGGATGATGTTTGCTTTGAAGGTTGACCTGGTAGAAAGTGGGTCCACACAGAACGGTGTGGCGAACTCCAGTGCTGAAGTTGTACTGTCCACCCATGAGAAAACCTGGGTGTCATGATTTCTTCTGGATGAAGTTTGCACCACTTTGTTGCCTTTGCTACTGAGTATGACAAATAGAAGGAAATTGATACCATCCTGTCTTTGGAGAAATCGATTTATGTCATTATAAAGTGTGTAATCTGGGGCCAAAAGTTCAACAGGAAAGAATAAGGTCAATGTAGGACCTAGACCTCAGCTGACCATTGTGAATATAGGATAAACAAGTTGGGAAGCAGAAGTGCATGTTTAAGGGAGGGCATCAAAAGCCCCAAGGTGGCTTTTAGAATGCAAAGTTTGATGCGCCCATGCATGGTAGGCGTTGAAGGCCAGCGGTCAGTGGACAGGTTGGCCCAGCAATTCAGGTCATCCACCACAGATGGATCATGTAGAAGCTGGAAGAAAGTTATGGCCAAGAGAAATTCCTAGTGAGCCTGCGCACAGGTCAAGGAATATTTATTATTGATAGAGTGTACTTCATCATACCATAAAAAGGAAAAACCAGCACACATCCATTGAGGTACAATCTTTTAGAAATAAATTTAAGCTATGGGTTGCATGTATACGCACCCCACAGTGTGGCGACCAAAAAGAAAGGGAGTGGAGGAGCATGGTTGCCCATGTTTTCCTCAGCACTGTGTTGAAATTGGGATTCCTAAATAGCCAGGATGTCCACAGGTAAATTATTGTTATAAAGATCAGTTTCCTAGCCTGGGAAGGCGAGGCCTTAAGTCCAGCAATGTTTAACATCCCTATTGTAAAGGATCCCCCATCCCACTTTAGGTGCATGGGAAGGGCCCCTTGCCCTTCCTGTGCTGCTTTGCCAGGTTTTCTCAGCAACCTTGTTTTATGCATGGGTCTGCGGAAGAGTGTAATTGTCCTTAGGGATTACCTTCACTGTGGGTTTATTGTCAGATTTGGGTTTTGTTGATTTGGGTCAGCCTTTCAATTGGATGGGCTACTGTGGTGCAGAATTGGAGGTTGAAAAACTTGGTGGGAACTGGGTTGGTGTGATTGGTTTTAATTGGTGCTTGGTAATTTTGCATGGGTAAATCTGAATCAAAAAATTGTTTCACAGATTGGTTTGCCCAATCTGATTGGTGAGCAGATACTTGAGCCACTTCTGCTGCGAATGACTTAATGTCAGCTTGGGTCTGGGCAGGCGGGATCATGGAAGCTGCCAACGCCGCTGCCTTGGCTGCCGCTCTATAGGCCTGTTTGGCCTTTTTTCACTCTTGTAGGGACACAGGTTTTACCTTAATGTAACACCCCTGCGCGCCCCATGGGAAGCCGGCGTTGGTGTCAATGGCTGGTTTGTAATGGAAGTCAGCTTTTGACTGCATTGAAGAGGATTTCTTTTTAATTGATGCCCTCTCTAAAAGGGTAGGTGTGCTCCTTATGGCCAAAAGCATGACAAAAGGTGCAGATAGGGGATGCACTATCCACCGTAACGTGGAACAGGAAGGATTCCTGACTGTCAATATTGATAACTGTGGTGTGGGGTTTTGGGTTAAGTCTTCCATGATGGTTGCAGATAAGTTAATCACTGCAAATGCTTTGCCCATGCACAGATCTGGCATAAGCATGAATCATTGCATTTCAAGGATTGAAGTTCCCCATAGTTTTGAAGCCCAAAAATGAGATGGTGCTCCAGAACTGTACGCTTCATTGTTGTGGTGAGGAAGTCAGACATGACAAAGATTTAATTGGAATTAGTCCAATTCATGCACTTCATTTTGACAACCTGTTGACCATCTGGGAGATCAACAACTACACGCACCCATGCAGCTTCATCTGATAGTTGTGCAGATTAAAACCTGAGATCCAACCATCCACAGGTCATAGAGTGTGGAGCAACATATACAGCAGCCGAAAGTGATTATGCACATCATTGAAAAACTTTTCCAAAAAGTGCCATTAAGTTTATATCTAGAAAAACTTGAACCCCATGCTTGTAACGAATGGTTTTGCGCCAATATCCAGAAAGGGAATCGGGAAGTAAAAGCCCCATAACTGACTTTACTAGGAACCAGCCCATCAGAGCCAATCCCACAAACCCATCTGCCAAGTTCCACCATTGCCATGAGCTCTTGGATTCCTGTCCACACACTGCAGGAAGATGCTGAGTAACACGCCAACGCCACACCATGTCCACTATTGGAGCCCATGCCTTTCATCTGATATTTCCATTTTTAGGTAAAATATTAATTTTGAATTGCAACCAAATTTTTATTAAATTTTAATGTTATTGTAGAAGACTCAATTGGCTATTTAAGCCAGCACATCCTCAAATATATAGTATTTGCAAATGTAAAATAGACTTTTCACTATGCCAAGCTCCCCTGAATTGTCCAGCACATCTTGGACAATGATTCCATTTCCCATGGAATCATTGTCTGAAATGCTTGTAAGACTGGTGTCATTTTGACTTGGATATGATTCAGTTTTGGTCCGTCAAATTCCCCTTGCTACGATTCACTTTTATTCAGGTTTTCTCTTATTAATTTACTATTTGGATCTAGTATTAACTGATCCATAGCAATGTACAGATCAGGTACCCCCTGATCCGTTACATCACCCCCTGTGAAATTTGGAATCCCTGGGCCATTCCCAGCACTGCACACCAACTCCTCCCATTTGCCACATCATCTCCTCCTTTGGATCACCTTTCCACTTCACTTGTGCACGCGGCTGACCCTTCGCCCTTCCCCCAAACTCTGGATCTGGTGCTCTGTACTGATCTGCCTGTCACTTCTGGTGGGCTTCTTACTGTTCCAAACAGCCTCATAATTTCTTCTCAGTATCTGTCTGGACACATGCCATCCCATCTGGCCCTCGGTATGCTCCATCTACAGCTCCTCCAGATGCTCTTCATGAATCCACCTGTTGCTTCTGGTGGGCCACCACCCACCCCAAACTTCCCCGTAGCTCTCCCCTCAGTATCCGCCAGAGCACGTGCCACCTTGTCTGTCTCCAGGCGCACTCTGTCCATGGCCCTTCTGAATGCTCCTCATGGATCCACTGCTTCTTTTGTTGGGCCACTGCCCGCTCTGCACTTCCCCATAAATTTCTTTCAAAATCCGCCATGGCTAACGCCACTTCATCCACCCCCCAGTACAACTTATCCACAGCTCCTTCAAACACTTTTTGGGTATCTGCCTGCTGCTCCTGATGGGCCACTTCCCGCGCCATACTCCCCCATCGATGCTCCTCAAGATCCTCCATGATCTGCACCATTTCATCCGCCCCCCAGTACACTTCCTCCCCAGTTTCTCCTGACACTTGAGCCAACCACACCCAACACTTCGCTCATGATACTTCTTCCGGATCAGTGTTGATCTATTCATTTCCTTTCTGAAATTCCACCTCCTTCCACTCACAGTCAGTCCATTCCTTCCCTTCTGAAACATCCAACTTCTTTGACTCACAATCAGACCATAACTCCCCTACCATAACATCCATCTCCATCCACTCAAAGCCAAACCAAGAACAAGTTGAGCTGAGTCTAATGTAGCAATTGGGTTTGCACCAATACTCCAAAAGGGGATTGGGAAGTAAGAGCCCCATAACTGACTCTATTAGGAACCAGCCCACCAGAGCCAATCCCTGAACCCATCCGCTGAGTTCTACCATTGCCACGAGCTCTCAGATTCCTGTCCACACGATGCAGGAAGATGCTGAGTAACAAACCAACGCCACACCATGCCCACTATTGGAGCCCATGCCTTTGATCTGATATTTCCATTTTTAGGTAAAATATTAATTTTGAATTGCAACCAAATTTTTATTAAATTTTAATGTTATTGTAGAAGACTCAATTGGCTATTTAAGCCAGCACATCCTCAAATATATAGTATTTGAAAATATAAAATATACTTTTCACTATGCCAAGCTCCCTGAATTGTCCAGCACATCTTGGGCAATGATTCCATTTCCCATGGAATCATCATCTGAAACACTTGTAAGACCAGTGTCATTTTGACTTGGATATGATTCAGTTTTGGTCCATCAAATTCCCCTTGCTCTGATTCACTTTTACTCTGGTTTTCTCTTATTAAAGTACTATTTTGATCTAGTATTAACTGATCCATAGCAATGTATGGATCAGGTACCACCTGATATGTTACATCACCCCCCTGTGATGATCAGAATCCCTGGGCCATTCCTGGATACTGCACACCCTTTCCTCCCATTTGCCACGTCATCTCCTCCTTCAGATTACCTTTCCACCTCACTTGTGCACGTGGCTGACCCTTTGCCCTTCCCTCAAACTCTGGATCCAGTGCTCTGCGCTTATCTGCCTGTCACTTCTGGTGGGCTTCTGCCTGTTCCAAACAGCTCCATACCTTCTTCTTGGTATCTATCTGGACACACGCCATCCCATCTGGCCCTCAGTATGCTCCATCCACAGCTCCTCTGGACGCTCTTTGTGGATCTGCCTGTTGCTTCTGGTGGGCCACCGCCCACCCCAAACTTCCCATAGCTCCCCCTCAGTATCCACCAGAGCACGTGCCACCTTGTCCATCTCCTGGCGCACTCTGTTTATGGCCCTTCTGGATGCTCCTTGTGGACCCACCTGCTTCTTTTGTTGGGCCACTGACCGCTCTGCACTTCCCCATAGATTTCTTTCGAAATCTGCCATGGCTAATGCCACTTCATCCACCCCCCGGTACACCTTATCCACAGCTCCTTCAGACACCTTTTGGGTATCCGCCTGCTGCTCCTGATGGGCCACTGCCAGCGCCATACTCCCCCATCAATGCTCCTCAAGATCTGCCATGGTCTGCACCATTTCATTCGCCCCCAGTACACTTCCTCCCCAGTTTCTCCTGACACTTGAGCCAACTACACCCAACACTTCGCTCATGATACTTCTTCTGGATCAGTGTTGATCCATTCCTTTCCTTTCCAAACTTCCACCTCCTTCCGCTCACAGTCAGTCTATTCCTCCCCTTTTGAAACATCCAACTTCTTCAACTCACAATCAGACCATTTCTCCCCTACCAGAACATCCACCTCCATCCACTCACAATTGAACCAAGAACAAGTTGAGTTGAGTCTAATGTAACAAATGGGTTTGCACCAATACTCCAAGAGGGAATTGGGAAGTAAGAGCTCTATAACTGACTCTACTAGGAACTAGCCCACCAGAGATAACCCACAAACCCATCCACTGAGTTCCACCGTTGCCATGAGCTCTCAGATTCCTGTCCACACGCTGCAGGAAGATGCTGAGTAACACGCTAACGCCACACCATGTCCACTATTGGAGCCCATGCCTTTCATCTGATATTTCCATTTTTAAATAAAATATTAATTTTTGAATTGCAACCAAGTTTTTATTGGATTTTAATGTTATTGTAGATGACTCAACTGGCTATTCAAGCCAGCCCATCCTCAAATATATAGTATTTGCAAATGTAAAATATACTTTTCACTATGCCAAGCTCCCCTGAATTGTCCAGCACATCTTAAGCAATGATTCCATTTCCCATGGAATCATTGTCTGAAATGCTCGTAAGACTGGTGTCATTTTGACTTGGATATGATTCAGTTTTTGTCTGTTGAATTCCCCTCGCTCCAATACACTTTTATTCAGGTCTTCTCTTATTAATTTACTATTTGATTCTAGTATTAAATGATCCATAGCAATGTATGGATCAGGTACCACCTGATCCATTACAATGCTCTTCCAATGACAGGGGCTGGGAATGCGGAGTTTTGATGGACTGGTTGCATTTGGCTTGCCAGTCTAAAATTTCTGGTGAAATATTCACTGCTGTTTTCTTTGATTTATCTTGTCCACCAGTATCTCCAGGGCGTTTACAAACTTTGGATGGTGCGAACACTGACCCTGTTCCCTTTACTAAGCTCACCTGACCTTAACCAAAGTTGGATGCACACTCATCTCCTCATTTTAAATTATCAAATTTTCCAGTATTGTATCAAATCAGTTACAATAGAGATTGCAGCAAGAAAGAAAAGCCTCAACTAATCTGGTTTTTCTTCTTTTATAAATTTGAGTTTCAAGCGCCTTTTGTATGAGACAATAGACCAGACAGTGACATTAATTAAGATATAAACTACTTTTGAATAACACTTTAAGGCTGTACTCTCCTGTAATTTACTTTTACAATGTCTCACTACCCTGATCTTTCTGGTCCAAGTAATTTCTCAACTTCATACAACAAAAAGGTATTAAAGACAAAAAGCCTGTATAATAAATTATCAACTTGTTTCACTAAAAGATTGTTTTTTATTTGTATGAATTAGGAAGAATTTAAAGGCTTCAATGTTAACTACACCTTACTAATGACACCTCACCTCACATTGCCACTTAGCCAGTGGATCATGATAAAGTCTTCAGAGGGTCTACAAATTATAAGCTATGTAGTAACTCCGCTCAGCCTCATGATAAGTGTTTTACTGATAATTATTTCAAGACAGCGTTTCCTCTGACGCGCCTGAAAATAGCTAAACCAGCGCTCCTACCAAGCATTGGTAGCACATACCAAGGCGATTCATAGTATTAATTATTAATTAGTTAAAACAAAAACTCAATTGACATCAAAACTAATTTTGACATAGACCACAAAGCCCACAAGCCTGGGTCATTAAGTGACTTTTATTAAGTCTGACTTAACCAACAAAGCCCCAAGCTTGTGTAATCTAGTCAAATATTTATAAGCGGGTTTTTAAGATCACATATCCCAAGCTTCATATATACTTAGGATATTTTGATTCATAATCAATGATATCTTTAATATAATACATAATAATAAAGACATAAGCAAATCTTATTATTTCCTATCAAATTACCTGACAATTAGGTCCAGTAAACTACTCAAAACCTCCTCCACCTTGACTGAATAAAAGCAGAGGGTACCCTTCTTTCTAGGTCATAATGTCCAATTTATCGCAATCTTCAAAATATGAGCGCTATTTCAATTTCCTTTTGGGCTCAGATAAATGTCATCTTAAAACTGAGCACTTCATTGCGACGTGCTATAGTTAACTCAGGCCTTTTTCCTTTTATCTCTCAGGCTGGTTCAACCAGATACGCTTCAATGTTTCCTGAAAGTTCAACTTTGTGGCCCGCTGCAACTTCAGCAATCTTAAATGAACCCAAACAGGCCCCCTTGGCTTTGAATTCTGAACAAAAAACACCCAGATGGGTTGAGCATGATCCTCCCTCAATTGATTCCTTAATTCTTTGTTCTTGAAGCTTGTCAACCTAAAGAAATCCTCATTCGTCATCAATTCACTTTGGATGGTGATCTCCTTACCAACTTCTTATTTTAGCTTTTTCAAGTCTTCCCTTTTTCAAGACTTATTTCTTCCCTTCGCGCAGGCTGTGTGGCTTTTTCAGGTTTTGAGCTCAATATAATGGAACTTTTGGAAGCCTACTTGTCTTGTGAGCTTGCCTTTGATCCTGGGGTTGCATTATTTGATATTTTTGAGGACAATCAGGCTCATCTTTTCACTTAATCTATAGACAGGCTTTGTTAAGCTCCCAAGTCAGTTCATAAAGATATGCACGTCCCATTGGGCCTCAAAAGTTGGGTTTCAAAAGATTGCCACATCCTTTTTGGTAACGCATCCTTTGTAAAATCCTGGCAAAAGGTCTTCCTGAAAGATACATCCCTCAGATGACTTTATTGGGCGCATGTGTTTGCTTCCCTCCTTCAACTCTTTCCACTGAGACCGTGCCTGACATGCACAGAGTTTAAGATGAGTCACATTCAAAGACGTTTAGTGCAAAAGTGTTTCTTCCCCCAATTTACCTTTGTCTTGAAAGCCTTCTTGCTGACTTCATCTTCCTTTCTGCGGCTTTTTCTCTAAAGTATAACCTTTATTGCCCGTTTCAAAGTCCCTTCCAATGATCTTTTCCTTTGGTTCAATGGCCTTTCCTTAGCCAACCAGGCCAGCGTTCCTGGAGTTGAGCCTTTTTGGTTTTGATTCATCTCTGACAGGTTCTTGACATTCAATACTTATATAAGATTCGCGTTAAACTGCACTGCTACAGGCTATCCCTGTTTGATCTCACTCCCCTCCCCCACCCAATAAAGGTCATCCAGCCCAGTGGTGACAAGGCTTCAGAATTCATGGATTAAATGTTTATATTCTTTATTGGTAAAGTACTTTTTCTTTTTCCCGTGTATACAGTATGTGTTTTCATATTTCTTATTTTTTAGTTTATCATTTTTAAAAATATATATTTACTCTCTATAATATGGACAAGTAACTTAACATGTACTCGATTTGCAACTAAACCGCCTTGACCTTAATGGTATATATGTCTTTGGACAAACTCCCCAATATGATAAATGGACCTTTCCTAAAGTGTGGCCAGCTTGTGCGCATGGTCTACGCTATGAGTGTTACAAAGTACTACTAAGTTTCCTTCCTGGAATTTAGACACAGTAATTTATTTAACATCGTCATAGCTCTTCTAGCTTGATTTTTGACTAACCACGTTCTAATAAGCTACAGATCACAGCTTGATTAAGGTCTTCTCCAGTTGATCAACATAACTCTTTGAGCCGATTGCCTCAGATGATTTATTACAGAGTATATTAACGGAGGTAAGCTTACTGTCTACCATACAGAAGTTAAAATAGACAGTGCCCATGCTGTTGTGATGTCCAATATTATATGAAAAGACCGTAGCACTAATGAAAATAGCCCATTCTAAATGCGCCGCAGCAGTATTTTTTGCAAAATATGCTGACTATTTTACATTCACTCGTTCTACTATACAATTTTTCTCAGTATGGTACATAGCTGACAAAACTCCATTGATGAACATCAACTCATTCAACCATTACACCATCTGAGCAGTAAAATTTGTGCCATTATCTGTCAATATCTTCTGGGGGTATCCATGCTTTTAAATGTTACAATTCATAAATTTAGAAGTAGTTAGAGCCTTGACGTCTCAAATTGCTTTTTCTTCCACCCAATTTTGTCAAATGGTTAATAGCTCAATTATGTATTAGTTTCCTAGCCTACTCACAGGAAAAGGGTCAACTACATCAATTGACATGGTATGCCAGGCCCAGTCAGGTTTGACCAATCAATATTTCATATCAGACTTCATGGGCTTTGAGATTTGGCATTAATAGCATTTATTGAGTACATCTTAGATATCAAATCACATGGAATTTCATTAGTAACTAGATCAAATTTTTTTTAGTGTTTTGGTCAGTCATCCATGCACAGAGGCCTTGTGAGCTTGAGTAATAATCTCCATTTGTCTGAAAATTTTGGGAAAATCCTTCTCTGCCCCTCAGAATTTAAGTTTGTATAAAACTCCATTTCAATATTTGGTGTCAATTGATGCTTTTTCAATCTCCTTTTGTACCTCATGCAGCTCGTCACCATACTTTTTAGTAATCATTTCTATGAAGCTCATTGGTCAAACTGCTCAGTATGGCTATGATAGGAAGTCACAATAGCTCATCTGCATTTTGATGGCCTCTCAAGCTCTATGAATGTTTTCATAGCTGTACACCTGTAACTTTAGAGCCCAGAGGGCAAACTGCCCCTCAGGATCCTTGAGATTGTAGAGCCAGCGTATTGAGCTGTAATCCGTCACTACTTGAAACTTGGTGCCATAAATGTACACCCAAAATTGTTTATAAGTGTAGATAGCCAAAAATAATGCTTAGTCACCGTATAATTATGCTCATGCTTATCCAGTGTCCTGCTGCAATAAGTGACTGGATGCTCATTGCTGACATCCCCAACCTGGGATAGCACATCCACAATTGAGGTCACCAAGGCGTCAGTTTGTCTGATAAAAAGCCTGCTGAAATCTGGGTATTGGAGGACAGGCGCCGTGTTCATCGTGTTTTCATTGCCTTAAAGGCTTAGTGACACTCAGCTGCCCAGCAAAAACGAACTCCTCCTTGTAACAATTAAATAGGGGCTCATCAATCCTTGCAAACCCTTCTACAATTCTTTGATAGTATCCTACCATGCTCAGAGTACTTGAACATCCCTCATAATCATTGATGCTAGCTTGTTTTCAATTCCCTCCACCTCTGATGTTGAGGCTGCAATCCCTTGGGATAAATGATGCACCCAAGGTTTTTAATTGTTCTTTAATGAATTAACATTTTATAGGTTTTATATTCATATTGGCTCACAACAGCCATTTGAACACTTGTTCAGGTGCTCTAGATTTTTGGAAAACGTCTGTAAAAGACATTGATATCTTCCAGTTACACCTGTATGCAGGATAATCAAATGTCCCCCAAAATTGTGCTTATTATGCGCTGAAAGGTTGCCAGCGCATTGCCCAGCCCCTGTGGCATGTACATTGGTTAAAATATCCCTTGTGCAGCAATAATTTTGCACTTCTGCTGTCCTTGAGGCAGATCAATTTGCCAAGATCTAGAGATAAGGTACATTGCAGTAAATTAATTCACCCTTCACAAACAGTCCACGGCATGCTCATTTCTGGGCAACGGATATGAGTTCTTTTTTTTGAGATGGCTTGAGGCGATGATAATTGACATAACTCAAATGCAGCCATTTTTTTCACAATCAAAACTGGGCTCGCCCAGGGGCTTTAAACAGATATGATCATTCCACTTTTCAGAAAATTGTCTAAATCTTCTCCAACTACCTCGTTGCTATCCTGGGGGCGCTGGATTGGCCTCATTTTCTTAGGCACATGGTCTCTGGTGTCAACAAATTACTGTACTCCTTACACACAGCCTAAATACTGATCATCTTTGGCAAAAAGTCTGAAGTAATTTTCAAACAACTCCAGTGATTCATCCTTCTTTTGTTATAATGACTTATTAAATGACTCTCAAGGGATTACAGCATGTGCCCCAAGGCCCTCAGTTGGTAACCCAAACTCAGATAAATCACCAAATTTGACAGCTGATTTTAAAAAAGTCCTTTTGAATTATATGCATGAATGCAACTATTTAATATTCGTGACCTTAATAACTCAGATGGTCAAATTTGCTAATAGGATGTCAACTTCACCATGCCCTGGTATAAGTATTCCAAGCGCTACACTAGGTTCCACCTGAGAATTATTCCAGTGTAATATGTCCTCCCCATATAGTCCTTCTGGAATGTCCAGCATAGTCCCAGTCCTCATAACCAGCTGATGGCCTGGAGCTATTGTCTCATCCTTTTTACTCTCAGAGGTATTCCTTGATTTTCATTTATGGCAGTTGGAATTAGGCAGCTTCTATTTCACTGCTGAAAATATCCCACTGAGATTTCCCATTGGCATAAGACATATTAATAAAGTTTTTGCAACAGCTAGTGAGCTTCATATTGGCATGACAATAGTAAATTGGGAATGATTGTCCCAATATTATTATAATGTTTTCTTTAAAATTTCACGAGATGTCATAGGTCCTTAGAAAACTAGTTCCGATCAATATGTTGTAATTGGCGTTGGGAAGCACTATTGCGGG
Organism: Massospora cicadina; assembly: GCA_022478985.1. Taxonomy (NCBI): domain Eukaryota; kingdom Fungi; phylum Entomophthoromycota; class Entomophthoromycetes; order Entomophthorales; family Entomophthoraceae; genus Massospora; species Massospora cicadina. The sequence continues at coordinate 76,233 of JAKSZP010000287.1, forward strand.
TGCAGCTACTACCAAAGTTCCAAATTGCAGCAGCAGGGCTCTGTAAGCTCCTTCACTCTCAGTGATGTTGGGGCCTGCTGCTCCATATTCCCAATTGTGGTCAATGTCAGGAACAATTTTTAAATTTTTACCAGCTTCTTGGAGACAATGTTTATGAGTGCTTTGCTATCAACAAAGCTTCAGCTTTGATTTTGTTGACCAGAATATCAATGTAAGTGCACTCAGAGTAAGAATAATCATTAGAGTTTACTAGTTTAATAAGAGAAGAATCCAAAGAGTTAAAAGTGTTTCAGCGTATTTCCAGTACTAAGACATTCATTGATGAATGTGTCAATTGGCATAGATGTATTCAAACCCTTCAAGCTTGGGGTATCCGCTGTATTGCTTAGCCCTTCAGCCAGGATATTCTCATGTATTTGATGCACATACGGTTTATCAATAACTTTAGAGGCTTCAGGTATGACAACTTACTCAGAGAGCGAGTCATCACATGTAATTTCATAGGATCTTCATTTGGTACTTCAAAAGGATTTGTCACATTAGAAATTGTGGCCCCGTGTCCTGCATACTCTTGTCAGTCAGGTAAGACTGGCGTTTCTGGCAAAATAGAGCGTCCCACATCTATTGTGCTTGTTCTTTACCCTCCTTCTGCGTGTTATCAAGAAGGACTACATTGACATTATGCTGATGGAATCTGGAAGAAAAATGCCCTATACAATTGCAGTTGTAGCATGTGATCTCATTCAAAGGGCGTAGGGCCCTATGTTTTTTTGGTTTGCTCAGTTTTAACAGGCGAATAATTGTTAATTTTCTTATTTTATTTGAAGGGTTTTTCTTCAGGGGCAGCAGGTACTAATCTGTATCCAGTATTTAGAGAGTCATAATTTTGTGAGCATCCACATAGATATTCAACCAAATCAGCTGAAGCAAATTTTTGCACAAAATCAGGTATTAGGGTGTTTATACAAATTTTAATAGTGTTCTACTGCATGTTGTAATGTAATCTTGCCATCAAAATCAATTATAGCCTTTGCGCCTAGGAAACTTGAGCTTCACATTAGAATTGATCTACAAATTTATCAATCGTTTCATCTTTCTCAAATCTAATAATCATAAACTAGGATTTTCTAATTGATATTCTTTCTGGACCTCCAAATTCATGAAGCACAGTTTTTTTTTGACTTTAGCGTAGTTTAGGTTTTCATCCAAGTGATGCATGATTAGCACAATACTCCATTTGTCTAAGCAGTTGATAATAGTGGCCAATTTATTGCAATCACTGGCCCCATAAATGGCCATTCCAAAGCATTTGACAAAATTTTCTAAACTTCCATTTTTATCAAAAGCAGGCAAGTTCAATGGTCTGTAATTAGCATTCTCCTGCTCATGGGTATCACAATTACTTCTTTGCTGGCTTGAACCAGGCGTATAAGAGCGCTGAGGCAATGCACAACGGTTTGAGGAAAAAAGGATTGACCAAAGCAACCATTCTACGTGGCATTTGCCAACATGGCTCAGAAATAAGATATTAGAGGCATCACTGTCAGTAGAATTGCTTTGAGCGTGCTGGCTTTGACCATTATCCAAATCCTTCACTATAGCATTTTTCTTATTCAGATTGGACATTTGAAATCAAAGAGCAGAAATCACTTGATACTTCTCTCTGATCATTTTTTTTAATTTATTCACTTATCCATGTAGAGTGCTATTTGACACATTAAAAATGTAACTTCTTCAATGAGATTTAAATTTGATGACTCATCAGGTCCGCTGAGTCTTATAATTTTGCAAAATCATATTTAAGTAGTTGATATAGCCAGGGGTTGCTCCCCTGCTCAGTATGGTCACCATCTGCCATCCCAGCCATGAGCGCCACTTGCTGGAATTTTGGCCTACCACAAAATGATCTGGTTGTTCTTCTTATATAATACAGAGTTTCATACACTTATTGTATGGTGACAATATACTAGACGGTGACACTAAATTAAGATATAAACTCCTTTTGAATAACACTTCAAGGCTGTAATCTCCTGCCATTTACTTTTACAACGGCTCACTGCCCTGATCTTCCTGACCTCAAGAAATAACAAAACTTCATACAACAAAAAAGTATTAAAGACAAAAAGCTTGTATAATAAACTATCAACTTTTTCACTCAAAGATTGTTTTTTACATGTACGAAATAAGGAAGAATTTATAGGGTTCAATGTTAACCTCACATTACCCATGATATCTTGCCTCACATTGACACTTAGCCAGTGGATCATAATGAAGACTTCAGAGGGTCTACAAATTATGAGGCTCTGTGGTACTCACACAGTCTTGGTCAGTGTTTTTCTGATAACTATTTTAAGACAGCATTTCCTTTGACACTTCTGAATTTAGCTAAACCGTAGCTTCTCTCAAGCTATGGAAGCACAAACCAAGGTTCTTGTACCACTAATTAGTAATTAATTCAGTAAAAAATTTGATCGTTAAAACTAATTTTTTACATAGACCAACAAAGCCCACAAGCCTGGGTCATCAAATGACTATTGTTAAGTCTAACTTAACCAAAAAGCCCCTAAGCCTGTGTCATCTAGTGAAATTCATCAAGTGGAATTTTTAGACCACAGATCACAAGTATCATAAATACTTAGAATATTTTTGTTTGATAATCACTGATAATTTTGATATAATCTATAATAAATTAGGCATAAGCTAATAATATTATTTCTTATCAGATTACCTGATAATTAGGTCCATTAAACTACTCAACACCATCCTTCTTTTTTACAACTAAAATTGGACCTTCCAAAGGTATTGAGATGGGACTAGCAACCCATGTTTGAGTAGCTTAGTAAATTAATTAGCAACTATCGCCTCACTTTCTTGTTAATGACGAATTGGTCACATACAAATTTTTTGTTGATCTCTAACTTTGACCTTAACAAATTTTTTGGCGCACTTGGTATCATAATCGTCTTGTGATAGCATGCTAGAATATTGATCAATAATTTGAGAACGTGGACATCCCTTTCTTCTGATATCCCATTAGTTTTTCCTGATTAAATACAGTAAGGGTTGTCAGGTATTTAAACTCATCATCTATCCTATTTCATCCAAATTACCAAAGGCGTGAGAATTAATAGTTCTGTAGTAGGAACTTAATGAACAAAGGCCAATACTTAGTTTTTCTATCTATATTAGCCTCACCAAGAGGTTGGCGGCCAGACCAGAATTTTGCTGTGGCTGGGGATTAAAATATCATGTTTTACATATGGTGCAGTTCTTTTCCCATGGTGTATAACTTTCACCATACATACAATCAGGAGTATCCAAGGTAAGGCTGGTCCCAACAATGCACCATTCCTTAGAACTTAATAACTGTTAGCGTTTGCGCTCTCAAAGAAATCCCCAAACTTTTTCATTTTGGGCCAGCGGCAGCCAGGAACATGTACCAGCCTGTCAATATATTATGGGAATGGTCCCATCCACATAGACCAAACTAATATAGTATTTCATCTTAGTAAAGGATGGTTCCCCTTTATGGTGGCAGGACAGCGGCAAAGTTTGCCCAAACCTTTGTGAGTATTTATTTAAAAATTTTAAAGTACCATATAAAGTTGCATGATGTTAAATTCTTAGCAATACGGGTTAAATATGCTGAGCTGATTTGTGCAGGATACAACCACTGAGCAATGGAACGGACAACATGCAAATTGCTGATCCTTCATAAAAAAGTGATATATCTTATAAGATATGAGCAATTACTCCAATTGACACTTTTATTATAATATCAAATCGCAGAACTCTCTATGGACTAGAAAAAAACCTGTCCCTATCATTCTTCCACTCAACTCTAATCTCAGTATTATTGGTTGATTCTACCCCTCTGCTTAGTAAACTCCTTTTCATACTCTTAGGAGTTTTCATCTATCTCGAGGCTTTGGTGGAATTCCCTCAATTTGCCAACTATTTATACTAAGATCAATTTGATTCACATCAATAAATTTCCATTTAATCTCAAGGCTTGCCTCAACTTTAATTTACAATCCACTGAAATATATAGCTTATCATCCAGTCTTATCAATTTTTTGACATTACCCCCCTTGACTGGATGAAAACCGCCTATTGCTTGTATGCTTTAAGGAGCTTTTCATGAACTCAGCTGATAATTCAACCACCCACGAGTTCCTTAACGGTGCAGTTGTTGATACCAGTCTTCTCAACTATTTCAAACAGCCCAACCCAAAGGTTAGCGAGCTTGTTCTTCTGTCCAAATCCATGTTGGTCATGGAACAATACATGATCTCCTCAGCAAACTGCGGAAGTCCACTACACCTAATTCTGGTCAGCCACCTGATCACGAATCTTTTAGCCAATCTGGTTAATATGCTTCCGTTTGTAATTTTGATCAGCATCTCCATCAGATTGGTCAAATAACGCTGAGGTTCCACGTCACCAATATCCTCCAAACACGAGTAAAACAGGGCAGGTAAAGCCAGATGTCTTCTATAAAGAAGTTGGAAAAGACTCTTGCTGGTGGACAAATGGTAGCTGATATTATATGCAAAGACAGCTGTGGGTAAGAGGGTACTCCATTCAGAAGCCAATCTTTCACAAGCTTGCAGAGTATGTTTACCAATGTTATGTTGACCTATTCCACCATTCCATTGGAAACCAGATGGTAGGGTGTAGTCATGAATCTGTGGATTGCCATCCGTTCATTCAACTATGGCTGGATATGTGAAGTGAAATCAGGTCTGTTTTCCATCAGGAAGTACTGTGGACAGCCATGTCGCTGTATGACACACTCCATAATAAACTTGGCAATGGTGACTGCCCCCAAAATCATTAATCTCCCTGGCTTCCACTCATCTCGTTAAATTTTTAATTGCTACAATTATGTACTTAGATCAGTTTGCACATTAGTTGGCAAAGGCCAACCACATCAAGAGAAAAAGTATGCCATGCGAACTGGGCTTTAATCAGCTGGTATTTGGTCTTCTTGTTGAAAGGTTTTTCCACTTTTGCACTGATGGCAACAGCTAAATATCTTCAGCACGTCATGATACATGAGCTCCTAGTAGTGGGATTTCAAGAGCTCCAACGTCTTCCGCAACCCAACATGCCCTACCACCCAATGTGCATCCAAAAATTTTGCTAGCCTAGCAGAAGCATTAAGGAAAATAAACATCAATTCCTCGTTTCTTATATAGTTCCCCATCATGTAAAAAGTTATCCTAATTAAGCTCATCTAGCACTTTGATCACTTGTGGTGGCTCATCTTGGTATTTGCTCACCATCATCTTCTCATACATAATGTTGGCCAAATCCGCCACAACTGGCAACTGTTGGTAGCCATGAAAGACAGTCTGCATTTTGATGTTTCGCTCCCAGCAGGTGTTCAGTCACAAAATCATACACTTTGAGCTTCAATGCCCATCACATGAGCTGTCCTTCATGTTCACAGAGATTTTGCAGCCAACACAAAGATGCACGGTCTGTTACCACTTGGAAATTCACCCTGTGGAGGTATACCCAAAACTGTTTATACATATATATTGCTGCTAAGCACTCCTGCTCAGTCATGGCATAATTCCATTCATGACAGTTTAAGCTTCAGCTACAAAACGTGACAGGGTGCTCTACGCCATCATCATCCTTCTGAGATAATACTGCCCCTATAACAGAAAGTGGTTGTCAGATTCTGGTGGTTGACTCGAAAATAAACCTTTGACAACTATCAGATCAGGGTAATTATCCTTTCAATGCTTGAGCTAACACCTATAGTCTCACCTCAAAGCCTGTTGCAATCATACAATTTGGGCTGTATACCTTAACGACAAAAAGATCAAGTATTTAATCAGAGTGCTCAGCCCATATACACTCACATACATTATGGCTGATTTACTATGCATCAAATCTCAGCAATTGGTCCCAGTTATAAGGAGCACAACCAACTTAATTGTATACAAAACTATTTGGGGACGACTGAAGTTAACGTCTGAAAATCCCAGGGACTTCAGACAAACAAAAACGTAATCAATTTCCCACCTTAGGGCGAACTTTGTATGTCAATCCGCATAATCAGCACAATAGCACTTGCATGGACCGCCCAAAAGGGGTTACTTAGTGCTATTGAGGAAGAGGCCTGCTGATGTCCCAATTAGGGGTGCATCATGTACTTCAATTGAGGCTAAAATTTCACAGAAGGTGCGTTTCATCAGCAGTATGACGAAAATGAAATCCAGAAAATCTTAGGACAACTTTGCATGCTTTTTTTGCAATTTTTAAATTTAAATTTGTTTCAGGGAAGGCTGACCATGGGACGGACACTTCCAAAATTGACTCGACCAAGACAACACTTAGTAACAGGGAAGGCACCCCAGAGAAGCGATGCTATCTCTCATTGCCAGCGGGAACGCCACTTATGGGGAAGGGGAGGGAACGCGTGAAGAGGCCATAGCCACGATTGAACACGTGTGGAGGAAGGGGTCTGATTTGATGAACCAAACTGGGAACCAGGAGGATACCAGCTGTTGGCAGCGCGGTGGGAGGTATCCAAACATCCACGCTTAAAAGTGGTCCACCAAATGAGACCAGAATCTGTGGACAGCTTCTGGGAGGGTGGGGATGGAGCCTGTGATGGCATCCAAGAAAATCGTGTGGATGGTCCACATGGCGATTGTGACCACTAGAGCATGGAGGGAGGGTGGAAGGGGGGAGGCCATTGATAAAGCAAACATATCTCTTGACAGACTGAAGGGATATGTTTGATTCTGGCCCAGTAAACGTTGAACTTCGCGCCATATCACTTTAGAGGTAGGACACTTCTCCAGGCGGTGGAACAGCGTTCCATACTGGCCACACACGACGCAAGATGAGTGTAAAGCGTTAGAGCGCTCAGCTGTATGGTACACCCGCCTCAGGCAGCGCCACACATGGGAGCGGATTTGAGGCTGCAACAGAGGATGGTGAGCGTATTTCCAGATGGTTTTTTGGGTCTCAATGGAGTAAGGGATGTCCATCATGTCCAGGTAGTCCACCCTGGATAGGACATGGGGCCGTATGGGGGATCACGCCATCATGGATGGGTAGCCCCTGTACCTCTTGTGTGAACTGAGGAGAGGGGCGGCCTCTTCTGGTTGTATGTCCGCTAACACGAATTCTCCACTCAGCGCTCTGCATGGAGAGTAGGATTTGTTTGTAATGGGTTTTAGTACCGTGAGGACCTGTGGCCGATGGGTGTGAAGCCAGGTATTTCATCAGGGAGTGGGGGTTCAATGGATTGTTGAGGCTCAAGGCGCGGGAGAAGTTGGAGTGGGCTTCACGGGACCAGTGTTGGGAGGGGAATGTAGGGGCGGTGATGGCTGCAATCCAGGTACCCAAGATCTTGGCCGCATGGGCTCTGAAGTCAAGCAGGCCCATGCCACTATGCTGATGAGGGCCAAACATGATTTCTAACCGTACTGGTGGAGGGCGGCCTGACCATAGCCATCCTTGCAGCAGGGCATGCAAGGATTTGAAGAAGCTTGGGGAGAAGGGGATGGCGTGGGCTCCAAACCAGACTTTGGAGAGGAGCATAGAGTTGGCCAAAACGACCCTACCAGTAAGGGAAGTAGGGTGGGCTCTGAGGGAGGCGATGCGCTTCGTCACGTTGTCTAGAATATGACTCTCCATATCTGCTGATGCATATCCGCCTGCCTCCACCCACACGCCCAGATGGCGGACTGGCCCTACGGTAGGGCGTGGCACAAAGGGGAGCACCAGTGGGGCGGTGTGGGGTGAGCTGGGAGGGCGAGCGCGTTTGTGAGCAGGTGGGCCAGGTAGGGAACTACTTGCTGGGGCCCAGCAGTTCTGAAACCGACCAAGGAGGATGATTTCGGTTTTTGGAGGCGTTCAGTGCAGCGTTACTTACCCGGGAATACTCCTGGATGAGAGCTTCAAGTGCGCGTGCATCTTTATTATTAAACACCCCCACCACACAGTCGTCTGCAAACGCCATCATCTTGACTGGGGCTTGGCCTGGCACATGGCTTTTTTTGCAATTTTTGTACCTGAAATTCTTTTGATTTTGAGAATATTTTGTCACCAATAAACCTAAGAAAAGGTTTAAGTCATAGGACGAACTGAGGTGGTAAAATAGTTGTGAAATTTTGTGCTGGAATGTGGCCAGGAGATGCCCTAGAGGTATAAATACAGGCGCCTGGCCTAATTAACATTATCTAATAATTAGCTTATATTAAGTTATATTTATTTTATACTTTTCCTGGTTTTTATCCGAATACTAACCCTGGAGAAGTGTCAAAAAACTGGAAGGACCAAATTCCCAGTTTGTATTGAAGCCTGCCTCAGAAGAAGTTCCTGATTACAAAAGGAAAATTACGCACAAAATTGACTGGAAGAGTCGAGGCAAGTTTAATAGGCCTAATGAGCTTTTGAATGGCCTTAATACCATAAACTACAGGCACTATCAAGGATCAACCATCAAAACTTTGGCCCAAATTTACGTGCAGGATAACAATTTTCAAGCAAGTGATCCTCAGATTTTGACAGCAGATGCTCACTCAAAACCGGTGAAATTCTCCAAAATAGATTCCAGTGACCAATTACTGGCAGATTCAGCCAGACAAAACAGTGAAATCAAGATAGGAACTAGAGACAAGGCCATCTCATATTACTTTCCCAGTCAACGAAGCTCTGCATCTGGTACCTCCTACGCCCATAATCTTGTCAAAGTGGGGGGGAGCTCATGCAGCAAAACCAGTCATCCCAAATAGGGATAAGTATGATGCCTTGAACAACAAGGAATTTTCAAAAATTTAGATGGTTGTGTCGAGATTGCAGGCCAGAAAAACTGAAATTACTCTGGAAATTTTGGAACTCAGAATGCAATTATTAACTGCAAATTTCTGAGTAAATAGTATGGGCATAGACATTAAAAGCATAATGTCCAATCAAGCTTTATTCAAAGAAAAGCATTACGACCTCAAAAAACAAAGCAGCTAATGCTCACCAATCTTTGACAAAAGAAAAATAGGAAAAATCTCTGTCCATTTTGGCCAAAAAACAGCTTGGAAAAACCAAGGGCTGAATTCATGCATCAGAATCCATTAGTTTGGAGAAATATTATGAAACCAAATCATCAAAAATTGACACCAATGCAGAACCTGATATTTCAAACATCTATTCTATGCCTAGAGTATTGGCAGCAATCCCAACTCCAGATAATTCCCAATGGGAAAGAGGGCCGATTATGAGCAATAAAACACCAAGAAGTTTAAGAAGAAGTACAACCCCTGTGCCCAAAACAGGGCGTGATGACTTCAAATCATTGAATTTACCAAAGTTAAATAAGGATGGGAACGTTCACTTTTTCCTCAAGCTATTTGAAAAAAATTGAGAGGAGCATCAGACCATGAAAAAGGATCATAACTGATTAACTCACTCAATGCCCATATCTGTTACCCTTTTATGCCCTATTTGAGTGGCGAGTGGTCTAATATGGATTCCAAATTTTGCAATGACAAAATAGTTTAGAGGGCCTGAGAAACTAGAAACCTGAAAAAGAGAGCTTCTTAATATTGAATTTAAACAGAATGAGACTATTAAGGACTTTGCAGATAGATTCTTCCATGAGGCACAAGTTCTGCTTGGATGTAATGCAATAGATAAGTTTGACGCCAAGATTGCATCGGAGCACGAAATTATGCCCTTCTGTGAACTTCACAATGTCATGTTGCCTGCATTCAATGGAAGCTTGAAAATACAAGAGCTTACTAATTACTTGAGAAGCTGTTCCTGTAATTTCAACACACCTTATCAGACCAAAGATCAGCAAAAATCCCGATTTTTGGGCTCAAAAAACAACACTATGTCCGACCAGGGGAAAAATTTCCAAAATATGAACCAAGAATTTGAGCAAAAATAGCAAGCAGGGCTAATTACATTCTACAAATGTGGCCAAACAGGGCACTTTGGCAGCCAATGCTACAAATGGTCCAACAAAAAGCCTGGGTTCAACTTTGCTCTAGAAATTAACAGCGACAGTGAGGTGGGAAAAGAGCAGGTGGAGTAGAGGCAGAATGCTCTAACTTCACCGATTCTAAATCATTCCACCTGACCCTGATAAGCTCTATAGGGCTGAAGATGTTGCTGAAATTTTCTCAACCATATCAGGGCTAATAATGTCATGATGGTCACTACTTGGGCCACTGCAAAAGCAACTAAAGCCTTGAAATAACCAAAGAAGCCCAAGAAGAGGTATAAAAACCTTACGCAAAGCAGATTATGATCAGGCTTTGGACCTACAACCCAGATGTTCAACCGACCTACCTAAAACTTAACTACGTTTAAATAGCTATAATCATGAAGACCTTAGCAGCTAACCTCCCAGATATTTGCTCAAGACTGAAATAACACCTGGAATCGGGCAACAGTCACAGCATTCAAACAATAAATACCTCTGAAACATCTCTGAATGTACTTATGTGGACATAGCAGTGAATAAGGTGCAAGTTGAGGCTATTGTCAATAGTGGCACTCCTATCAATATAGTCATTACAAATTTGGTTAGAAAACTGAAAATTGCACCCAATGTTTCCCACTGTCAGGATTATGGAACTGCTGGAGCGCATACAACTAAATCACTGGGCACCTACAGTACCCTACCTCTCCGATTTGGATCTATTGTAGTAACAGCACCTGCTATAGTATTGCCAAATACAAACTATGATATCCTAATTGGGACTGATTTCCTAAGAAGATATGGAGTTGTTACCAATCATAAGGACAATACTCTCACCATTCTTGGCCATACTATTCCACCTTACTATATCTGTGATAAGGCAGTTGAGAAAAAGAAACCAGCCTAATTATAAATCTGGCCTAAAAAGATGGAGTTATCCCTATTGAGTATTCCAAAGCTTGGTCAAAGATAAACCACTTCCCTCTCATATTGATGAGTCAAATGGCATTCCACTTCTATCAAATCAGACCATCACTATACCATCTGGAGAACAAGTAATTATCCCGATGGGACTAACAATTAATATCCCAGAAATACTTTATGGTGAATTATATCAACCATAGATTAAATCTTGATTCGAACCAAACATTGCCCCTGGTATTAAAATTCTGGGCCACAAAGAAATACATGTCTTATGTGCAAGCCTGTAAAATTAGCCCATCTCCATCAGGCGACATCAAAACAATCGATTTTCTGCATCTGTTCCCTACCACGGAAATTCACTCATTCCATGAGTTCAGTCTTTTGTCAATTTAGGGCTCTCTGATAAGGACCGACTCAGCATAGATAGTGTTGTCCCTATGGCTGATTTAAGCAACTTGACCAACTCTGAGAAAGGCCAAGATCAGGAGTTATTCTCTAAATATCAGGAAATATTTGCACAAGACAATTTCGACTTGGGTTGTACTGATGGTGTCACCCAAAAATCAATACTGGAGATCATAAAACTATTCAATTACACCCAATTAGATGCTCAAAATTATCAGAAGAAGCAGTATCCAAAGAGATTAAGGAACTACTCGATCATGGCATGATAGTCCCTTCAAGAAGTCCATGGGCAGCACCAATTTTAATGGTGAAAAAGAAGGGTGGAAGCAAACGAGTAGTCATTGACTATTGGAAGTTAAACAACATCACAAAAAAGGATTCATACCCACTGCCATGAAATGACGATGCCTTAGATTGGCTAGGAGGCGCAAAGTTCTTCTTGGCAATGGATCTTATCAGCGGATATTGGCAAATAGTTCTTAAAGAGGAGCATGAGAAATTTGCAATCATAACCCAAGAGGGCCTATTCCAGCCAATGAGAATGCCTCAAGGGCTCTGCAACTCCCTGGCCACACACCAATGGGCAATGGACACAATCCTAAAGATTTAAAATTGTCATGTGTACTAGTGTACCTTGACAATATCAACGTTTTCAGCCGCACTTTTGAAGACCACCTGAAACACTTAGAGGAGGTTTTGAAAAGGCTAGCTGCTGCAAACTTAAAATCAAGCCCAGAAAATGTCATTTTCTAAAGACCAACTGGAATACCTCAGATTTGCGATTGATAAAGTGGGTCTTCAGCCCCAACCCTTTAAATTGGATGCCATCTCCAAAATGAAACAGCCCAGATCCAAGTGCGATATAAAAGTATTTCTAGGTATGATTGGGTACTATTGCCAATTTATTGCTGACTTTGCACAACTTGGAGAGACACTTCTCTATCTGCTTAAAGATAAGGTCCCAATCAAATGCACTCCAGCTTGCCAGGATGCATTTGACCAACTCTGATTGGCCCTATTAAGTGCACCTGTTCTTTGATACCCAGACTTTGATTGCAAATTTATTGTCCAAACTAATGCATCCTGAACATCAGTAGGGGCCGTGTTATCCCAAGTTGTAGAAGATGGTGAAGACATCCAGTTGCCTTTGCCAGTCAGACCTTAAACGTTCATAAAAAGGAACTATACAGTGACAGAACGAGAATGCTTACCTGTCATATATGCTTGCAAGTAATCTCAGGTCTACCTTTATGGTACTCATTTCAAAGTTGTTACCAATTATGCTTCCCTAAGATGGTTAAATAACTTAAGAGAAACTGAGGGCCAATTAGCCCGCTGGGCATTAAAGCTTCAAGCCTATGACTATACCATCGAGCATTGAGTGGGTGCAAAACACCAAAATGCTAACTGTCTATCCAGACTACCCACCATCACAGTACTTAGTCAGGCTACCGATGAGTTGTTTATGAAAATGATCAGCGGAGAGTATCAGGATGAGCCCAAATTCGTCCAAAAATACTATCAGATCTATGAAAAAACAACCATTGAAAATGGGATGCTTTACAAAATCATTAAGGACAAAAAGTTTATTTTCTAAGAACATCATTCAGAACAGACCTAAGAATGGCAGCACATAAGGTCATAAGGTATGGCGGATTCAAGAAAATGAAAGAGCATCTGAAGCAATTCTACTTCTGGGAGTCAATGCATTTTGACATCCAAGAAATGCTAGAATGCTATGCAGAGTGCCAAGGTGAAAAACCGTTCCAAAAAAGCACATCTTACCAGCTTTTTTGGCCCAAGTTTGCCTGGCACACTGTATCTATCAATGTTGTTGGCCCACTTCCAACTAGCAATACAAAGGCCAATTACATAAATGTAGCCATCAACCACTTGACCAAATAGGTCAAGGCGAAGGCCATTTGGGAAGCTGGAGCAGCAACCACCACCAAGCTCTTACTTGAAAACATCATACACAAACATGGATGTCCCCAGGTTATTTAGACCAATAGTGGAATCAACTTTACCGCCAATGTCCTTGCCAAGCTCAACAAACTAATGAGAGTATGAGGTGTGCTTTCTGCTCTCTATCACCCTAAAACTAATGGGACTGTTGAGCGTAAAATGGGATGTTGGTGAACATTATTAAGAAATTAATCTCAGCCAAACCATCCAAATGGAGTACATATCTAAGTTTGGCAGTCTTCGCCTACAATATCTCCTACCATTCATCAACCAGGATGTCTCCATATCAAGTACTATATGGTAGACACCCAGCCCTACCAACGCTGCTATATTCACTCCTAGAGGATCCTGGCAAATAAACATACACTCAGTATGTCGAGAATCTTGCAGATGCTTTAATCAAGTTACAAGCTCAAGCCTTTGACAACAGTTTTGCCAAGAAAAAGGCCTGACATCAAAAGGACTTATAAAATTGCTACCCACTGGCTGAATATGAATTTAACGACAAAGTTCTATTTTGCAACACCCACAGATCAGGCTGATTGCAAAAGTTAGATCGCATTTGGGTCAGGCCATTTGAAGTGATTGAGAAAACTTATAAGTTCATATACACCATCAAGGATATTAGGACTGGCCATATATACAACTGAGTCCACACAAAATTCCTAAGAAGGTTTAATAAGCAGGCCAATTAAGAAAAGAAAAAAAGTTGAAAAAAACACAAAAACACAAAAACACAAAAACACAAAAATACAAAAACACAAAAACAAAACCAAAAAACAAAAGAAAAAAATAATATTTATATAATAGTTTTAATCTAATTAATATTTTAGTTCGCTCATGAGGTTGGGGAGAAGATCCAACTTCAGACTTGATGGGCATTTGGGCCATCATACTTCAGACTCATTAGCCATTCAGAACAAACTTACCAGATTGAAAAACCAACTTAATTCTAGTCAGGTGTTTGGGCCAATGAGAAAAGATCAACATAGGCTAATTGGGAATCTTAGAGCTTATGTTCGAGTCAAGAGGGGGGAAATGTCAGATTCTGGTGGTTGACTCAAAAATAAACCTTTGACAACCATAAGAACAGGCTGATTATCCCATTAATGCTTGAGCTAACACCTATATTCTCACCTCAAAGCCTGTTGCAATCATACAATTTGGGCCATATAAATCACCAACAAAAAGATCAAGTATTTAATCAGAGTGCTCAGTCCGAATATACTTGCATACTATGGCCAATTTCCTATGCATCAAATCTCAGCAATTGGTCCCAATTATCAGGAACACAATCAACTTAATTGTATACAAAATTATTTGGGGACGACTGAAGTTAACGTCTGAAAATCCCAGGGACTTCAGACAAACAAAAAACGTGATCAATTTCCCAACCTAGGGCGAAATTTGTATGTCAATCCGCATAATTAGCACGATAGCACTTGCATGGACCGCCCAAAAGGGGTTACGTAGTGCTATTGAGGAAGAGGCCTGATGATGTCCCAATTAGGGGTGCATCATTTACTTCAATTGAGGCATTATTTCACAGAAGGTGTATTTTGTCAGCAGTATGAGAATACTGAAATACAGAAGATCTTAAGATAACTTTGCATGCTTTTATTGCAATTTTTGTACCTGAAATTCTCCTAATTTTGAGAATATTTTGTCACCAATGAACCTAAGAAAAGGTTTCAGTCATAGGACGAACTGAGGTGGTAAAATAGTTGTTGAAATTTTGTGCTGGAATGTGACCAGGAGATGCCCTAGAGGTATAAATACTGGCACCTGGCCTAATGAACATTATCTAATAAATAGCTTATAGTAAGTTGTAATTATTTTATCCTTTTCCTGGTTTTTATCTGAATCCTAACCTTGGAGAAGTGTTGAGAAATTGTAAGGACCAAATTCCCAGTTTGTATTGAAGCCTGCCTCAGAAGAAGTTCCTGATTACAAAAGGAAAATTACGCCCAAAATTGGATGGAAGAGTTAAGGCAAATTTAGTAGGCCTAATGAGTTTTTGAATGGTCCAAATACTGTAAACTACAGGCACTATTGAGGATCAATCATCGGAACTTCAGCCTGAATAGATGTGCAGGATAACAATATTTAAGCTAGCGATCCTTGGAATTTGACAGTGATGCATTCATTTTCACTAGGAATTGTTTTTCAAAGTTGGGGTATTGCAAAATGGGTGTTCTTGTCAATGCTGTTCATAATATCAAAGCATTTTAGCATTGATCCATCCAGTCAAAGGTGGCATGTTTCTCCAATAACTCAAAGAGAGGTGCCTCAATACAACTGAAGTTAGGAATGAACTGCCAGTAGTAACTACTATCCCTAAAAACACTTGGATACCTCGTTTGTTACTTGAAAGGGTCATCTTACTGATAGCTTCCACCTTTGACAGCTGCAGTTTAAGCACTTTTGAGTCCACCACGAACCCAAGGTAATACAATTTTCTTTGTAAAATGACACTTCTAAGTCTTAATCTTTTTTTAGTACTAGATGTCTAAGTCTTAATCTTAATGTTAGCAATGGCAAGTTGGCGGAACACTTGTTCCATGTGGTCAAGATGCTCTGTGAATGTTTGCAAGAAAAAGTTGATAACATCGAGGTAAACTAAAATGCAGGACAGCTTTTAATCACCTAAGATTTCTCTATAGCATGCTGGAACATAGCCAGGGCGTTGCACAAACCCAGTAGCTTATGTGTAGGCTGGACAACCACTTTGATTATAGCACATTTCTTGCATTATGCAGGTGGCAATTTGATCTATTAATACATGATTTCAAATTCATGGCAGAAAAATTAGTCCCACAAGTTTATCTAATGCTTCATCAATCCGCAGAAATGGGAATATAATCTTTCTTTGTAATGCTATTAAGCTTTTGATAGTCAATGACCACATAGTTGGTGCCAACTTTTTCTAAACAATAAGCACTGGCGATGTACTCAGGCTCTAGGATGGTTCTAACATCCCTTGTTCAATCAATTTGTCTACCTCATCAGAGACAACCTCTTCCACTGTTTTTGAGTGCTAAATAGGCTATGAAAAAATGGGAGGGTGATTTCTCGTATCTACCTGATGCACCACCCCTCATGCGCACCCCAAATCTTGGACATCAGAAGAAACAAATATCTCAGTATTTTTTGACAGGGCCATCAACCTATCCTTTTGTTCATCCAACAATCCGGTTAGAGCCTCCTGCCAAGCCATTGTCATTATTCTGAATGGGGATCTTACTGGTAGGCTGAGCTCCTACAATTTGAAGTCATGAATATGGTAAATCTGTCAATAGGGGCCAAGTGTAAGTAAGCCAACACTTGGTGACTTTAAACTGCCATAGCCTTTTTCTGCAGGTTTGTTATCATCACATTCACTTTCCTCAAGCCCTGGTAACAATAACCCAGGAGCACTTAAGGTTAGAGCCTGGATTGCTGATAAAGCCAACAATCTCCCAATAAAAACTTCTGGGATGTTAATTTCAAGCTCCGTCCCTAATATGGCTTGATTCCCAGAGGATATGCTTACAGTGCTCGTAGCCTGTAGCGGAATACCTTTGTACTTGTAGTTCTGGTTGGAGAGGGCTCTGGTCCTCCGCTTCATCTGCCATTATTGGACATGAATTACCCTATCACTATACGCCAAGTTGATCTTGCTGGAGCAAATCAGGTCCTTCTGGACTCCACTAGAGGTAAATTAAATAGGGATCTGTTGTCCCAAGATTCTAATGGTTCCTTTGGCCATATTGGGCATGGCCCCAAATTGCCGCATGAATGCAGTACCAATCAACATTCTAAAGTTATTATTGGGCAAAACCACTACTGGAGCGGAAGCCCTAAATAAACCAAATCTCAGAGGCAACGTGCTGTAAGCTCCTTTGGACACAGTGCTCTGTGCTCCTGCGGTCCCATACACTACTCTGTGTTCCACATAAGGCTTCAGTGGAAGCTTATCCATGAGTTTGGTGGAGATTATATTAGCTGGGCACCAGTATCAATAATAGCTAGGATATTTGTGTTCTGAACAAAAATATCACAATAGGTACTAAACAAATGAGAAGATTCATTGGTGTTTATAGTGTGAACGTCCAAGGACTTTTTGTTACCAATAAAAGTGCTATACCCATACTGACATGAAGATACTCCTGGGCGATCTATTCTTCTGGAATGGCTACATTAACCCTCACTAGGGAGGCAACGTCTGTTGAGGGTCCAATACCACTTGTGCCATTTCATTCAAGGATTTGCCAAGCATACAACTTTTGTACATTGCGGCAGAACTCAGAGCCTGAAGATGATAGTCGCTCTTAAATAGAGGCTAAGGTATTTGGCATTAATTGTTGGTATAATAAGTTGTCAGGTTGGCTACTGGGGCTAACGCAAAGACACTCATGGGAATTATTAGGGAAAATTAATTTTGAATTAGCGGAGGTAGAGCATCCCATCTCTACTCACTTGAGCTTTTTCCTGCTCAATCATAACAGATGGCACTGCATGAACATGCAGGTTGCCTGGGCTATTAGCTTCATACTGACCTCTTTTTCTGCTCAAGAAAAAAGAATACATAAATGGCTCCAATCTATAATTCACGCCTGAAGGGCCAGGTAAATGTTAACCAAAGCATTGAAGTTAAGCCGGGGATGGGGCAACTGAGCATAAGAAGGGTGGAAAGGGTCCACTGACATATTGGGTGGATATTTATTACCCGACTGATTATAAATGGGTCGTTGTTGTCCATTTTCCAATGAGTACATGGCGGCGGTAGCAGGGACCTTCCACTCCACATTGGGATCACTGAACGTAGCAGAGACAGTGTAAAGTGTTAAAAATTTGAAGAAGCCTATATCTTCATTCAGTAAGTGAGCCATAGCATTATGCAGTACACTATATGGTTTGACTGCTGCTGTCATGGCTATGCCTACATCCTCATTGGATAAGATATTTGCTCCCCTAACACATGAGCTTCATTCGTAAAATTACTCTATGAACTCCACCAGGGACTTGATCTTGTAAAACTGTATGGCCAGAAAGTCAGCCTTGCAATGCGCACCTTTGCTGCATCCCCAACAGATGAAGCACAGTCTCTTTACCTCTATATGATACAGAACTATTTTGGAGGTAACAAGTGACCTGATTGGCGTTTTAACATCCAGAATGGATAGCAACAGTTTTGCTTTCCGCCGATTTGATGCCCCTTCCATGACAAATTCAAACCATCTAGATAATCCATGCATGTTCCCATAATGACTGAAGGCAGTAACTATTTAATTAAAAAAAAAAAATCACCTCACTCCAGGCTCTGGGCGTGATGAACAGCTGGAATAGATTCAGAACAGCCAAGAAGAACATCCCCTTTTATACTAGAATAGGGTCACATGGATGTATGCAAATCCGCCAAATTGGACTGGGAAGAAGTTGGATTGTGTTAAGGTTACTGCAATCCCGGGGGGTACTTGCTGGATGATCCATAGCATTCTTCTCCAGACTCACCGCTGACTGCACCTTTTCCCCCATTATCAGGCTATTCAGCAAAATATTTGTCAATTATTTGCTTAGCTTTGACCAAATAACACTGACACCGGCCATATTGCACCACCTGTTGAAGTGCTTCAAACTCACTTTGCAATTCTCAGCAGAATTCCCGCTCAGAGTCCATTTTATGCTCCATTGCCTGTAGCAATGAGAGGACATCCTATAATGTTCCCCGCATTCTCACGCTCTTTCACCCAATGTCACGTGCTTATCAGTTTTCTTCATCCACTTAATTTAACTAGAATGGCTCATTACAACTCCATCACCTCATTGGCCTGTTAAAATGTTATCCAAGCGCACCCAAATATCAGCATACTCCACCATCTCAATGAACAGAAAGAGTAATGTCTCAGCCCTGAGCTGCCTGACTGGAGCTCTCCAAATGATTTATCTGACCCAGAAACTCGCTGTATTCTGGGGACGCCAAAAAAGAGCTTTTTGTATGGCCAGCCATCTGCTGGTTGCTTTACTAAGAACAAAAAAACTAAATTTGAATGCCATGGGCTCAGCTTGATCAGTCATCCTCCACTCTGTCAGGGTAAACAAGTCCCTATTCTGAGCTACCGTTGTTTCAATCCCTTAAGCCCATTCCACCATGTCCATCATAAAGTTCTCGGTGTTACTGTCCAATGTAGTGACATCCTGAATTCAATCAGCTGAAAGCCAGCACCGGTCCAGAAATTTTCCTATTACTTGGGGTAACTCATGATTCAACCGTGGAACTAAATCGTCTAAGAGATGGCGGACGTCCATTACATGATTTTCCATGTGCACTAGAACCCCCATGGATCTCCAAGAAAGAGTGGTAAAGGCAGTTAAGTAAAAGTCATGTGTCATTCTGTTGCACTTGGACAAACCACATGATGTCCCTAATCTTAATGTCATATCAGGTCAACACGTGCAGTAGTTGTCAGATCAAAGGCTAAACAAGCACATCCAAGTATTACTCAGCTTCATATGTGCTGAGTTGGCGAGACATCCCCATGGTGATAGCGTCAAGGTAAGATATATATATAATAATAATGAGATTCTTGGCCAGCTTGTTATAAAACAAACTCAGCGCATGTTCACCCACTTCATCTTCATAAAGGAGGTATCCTTAAAAAAGCCATTCCATAATACCCTGCAGTTGCTGAGGAAACACATTTGTGGACCTGTCTAGTTGATCTGACACCAACGCGGGACAAGTGCAAACTGAAATTCTATCATAGTATCTTCCTCCCCTGGCTCCATCAACGTTAACAGTGCCAGTTCTTTGAGGGATGACTCTATTGTTTCCTCAGCATACACAGTGCATTCAAAAAGTTCCGGGACTAAAGTTTTAAAGACACAACTTTACAAATAAATAAACTTTCTTTTATCCTAATTTAAATACAACCTTTCCCTCTCTATACATATTTATATTGCTAAACCAATTGCTAAAAAGGTATGCACATAGTTCCTATTTTGTATAACCATGTTTAAACCAGCTGTCACAATCTTATTAATTGTCTCTACTTTATCAAAAGGATGAACCTTCAGTGCCACCTTCAGATTAGAGAACAGAAAGAAGTCAGACAGAGCCAAATCTGGTGAATAGGGTGAATAATTATAATCTGAAGGTGGCACTGAAGGTTCATCCTTTTGATAAAGTAGAGACAATTCAGAAGAATATGACATCTGGTTTAAACATGGTTATACAAAATAGGAACTATGTGCATACCTTTTAACAATTGGTTTAGCAATATAAATATGTATAGAGAGGGAAAGGTTGTATGTTAAATTATGATAGAAAGTTTATTTTATTTGTATATAAGTGTCTTTAAAACGTTAGTCCTGGAACTTTTTGAATGCGCTGTGTATCAGTCATGAAATCTGATTAGATTTTGGCATAAAGAGTGAGGGCTCGCCATGATGCCCTAGTGCCATTATGCTACAGTTGACCAGTGGCCCCCTGTAGTGAGCACCACTTGTAACTTTTTGGCAATGTGGGTTAAATCTGCCGAGTTGATTTCACAGGATATAAACCACTGAGAAACGGAATGGACAATATGCAGATTGCCAATCTTTAATAAAATACCAATATAAATATAAGATATGGAGAAATCACCCCAATTAACACTTTTATTATAATATTAAATCGCAGAATCTCTCTGCGGAATACTAAAAATACTCTCCCTCCCATTCCTCCGCTCAACTCTTATCTCAGTATTCTTGGTCAATTCCGCCCTTCTACTTAGTAATCTCCTATTCATTCCATTTTAAAGTTTTTGTCTATCTCGAGGTTTCAGGGGAACTCCCTCAGTTTGCTGAACTATCTATACTATGATTGATTTGATTCAAATCATTATAATTTCTTTCAATCTTGAGGCTTGCCTTGACTCTAATTTATGATCTGCCAAAATATATAGCTTATCATCCAGCCATATTAATTTCTCACCACTTGAAGTTGGTGCTGATCAATATTTTGTAAACCTGGTTAAGCAGAACAATTGCTGGTGCAGTGGCAAGAAGGAAGCCAAATTATAAAGACAAGGCGCTATAAGCACCTTAGGATGTAGTGGTATGTAGGCCCAATATCCTGTAACACTGACTATGATCTACGTCAGGGCAATCCTTAATTTCTTCACGAATTTTATGGATACAATATAAGTGGAGCCCCACTATCAATGATAGCCAAAATTTTACTCACTTCGGTTAAATATCAGCATAATTGCAATCAGAATAGGAAGAAATGATATTTTTCTCAATAAATGGTGAGAATCATTTGCTGAATTAAAGGATTGTGAAAGCTGTTTGGCTACATTAAGGAATCTTTCCTTGATGATACCCTTGGGGATTAAAATACTAAAGTTACTGGAGGACTATTGACATCCATGCGCACTGTAGAGGCTTGCTGTTTATTCATATAAGGTCGTGCCACTTTTTGACCATTTCTGAGCTCAGCGGCCCTTGACTGTGAACAGGTAACTGTAAAGACTCATCAGGTGGAAAATGAGTGAAGGCGGAGGTAGACTGTTCCACATTTACTCCATCCAATCTTTTCCCATACAGGAAAGTTCTGTGTTGGCAGGTCAACGATACTAATTTTATGGGCTTAGTGCGGCAGATCTGCGAAACATGGCCATAACTTCCACACTTGTAGCCGATGATCTGAATTCTTATGTTGCATATAAAATTTTAAATGAGCTAACTTGGCCTTCAGGGATAGCTAATACTTAGTCTTTATTAGAGGATTTTCCTTTATAACTCATACGAGCAGTGTTGGTATTGCATAATCTCTTTTTGGGGCATCAAAGGTGGCCCCACAAAAGTGCAAAATTTTTGACCACTTGAGTAGGCTTTGTATTCAGTGTCAGTGAAGGGATCATGGCCTGCTTTACCTCTTTATGTCCTCACAGCACTGACTTCATGGTAGTCTGGGCTTTAAAATTGGTCAATGCTCCCACACCAATAAGTATTTGTGCATCAAAAAAGAATCAACTGGAAAAAGCATTGATAGACTCATCTTTTCAGAACTTAATGCCAAGGAACTCCAGTTTTCAGTTGGAGAGTGCTCTGGACTGCAGAACTCCTTCTTTATTTTAACCTTTGCTTCTTCATAGGTCCATTTGCTGGCAGCTAAACATGGGAGAATGAGATTCTGGCTCACCGTGTCAAGGCAGTTGACCATAATAACTGATTTTTGTGATCGCTGCACCCATCATGGCCATCTTAAACAACATGAAGAACGCCATGATATTGTTTTAAAGTAACTCTGGCAGTTTAAGAGTTGGACAAAATTCCATAGCCTCAGGGGGTTGCTGCCAATTTTGGCTGCTAGCTGTTATTTAAACGTCAGTGGAAGAGCGCTGTTTTGGGAAATCTGCTAGAGTCCTTGCACTTTTTGTAGCGTTTCAAAGACTAAAATCATTGGAACTGTCATCCATAGATAAAAAACATTTTCTAAATAAAACAGATCTTCTTTCAGGATCCTCGTGACCACAACTAGTTCCCCCTTCTATCTTAGATAAACAATCAGCGGTGGTTTTGCCAATTCCTATGGCCAGATTTCCATGTCTTCAACTTTTTTATTTCCTCCATAGTTTCTCCAGTTCCTTGTTAAGCTGGCGCAGTTTATTAATATTATGTCTGAGGGTTTGACTAACAGCATGACTTGATATTATGCCTCAAACATGTCTGAACTCTATTTCATCATAATTTACATTGCAGCAACTCAGCCTTCAATTATTCTCCTTGCTTCTGAGATATGGAGTTCAAAGCCATAACTTTGAGTATTAATAATTCATTATAAAAGACCCTTAACCTCAGCGTGGTTGTGAGTCTTCATGTCACTGACTAGCAATTATAGCTTCGTGACTTCTTCCCTAACATCTCTATCCTACTTTATGTGATAGTGGATTGACTCAAACATCTTCACAGCAGATTACATTAACACAAATTTTAGGCCTAAAACTTCAGGAGATTTTCACGCTTCAGCCTAAACTTGGCCAACCCATTTTCACTCAATAGTTATACGCTCATTCACTTAACTATTAGTTTTTGGACGTCACCACCCCCAGAACCCCCCTGTACTAAGCACAACTTGTTGAAAAGTGGGAACTGCACAGTTTTTCGAGGGTTTACTACTTAACTAATAAAACTTCCCTGTATGACGATAGAAAACATGATTTTGATCTAATAATGGTTCAGCTAAAACTTAACCCTTTGTTCACTATACTATTTAGGCACTTTCGTCCTACAATATCTAAAACCATTTACTAGCTAAATCTAGTACAATCAAGAACAAGATACATTATTAGGGGAAACAATAACAAGGGATAAAGTATACTAGCACTCTATTGCTACTAAAATCATTAACATACATTACCGGAGAATAGTTATTATTCATTGACCTTCAGCTTTGGCGTGCCATTGGTCAGTACTTCCTTCAACTCAATTTCTCAGGCTAGGCGATCCTTCCCTTTAGCTGGTAAACTATTAAGGATCATCCCTGACATTTTTAAGGAAGTCTAATTTTCAAATTAATCATAGTATTAGCTCAAAGCTCTCTCCTTGGAAGCCTAAATCATTGACACTAATAAATGATACTATGGATCATCCCTGACAAATTCAATATAATCAAGAAACATTAGAAACGTAATCTGTTAATTTCTAACAGCTAATCTCATATAAGCTTGGAAGTCATAACATGTGCATTTCTATCACTTCATGGGGCGAGATCTTGTGTTAAATCCAGGTTTGGCCTGGTTTGGGGTAAATATCATCTTATCTCAGTCCAACACTTTGGCCAAGGGAGCGATTTCTATCCAGATTATCCATTTATTCAGAGTAAAAGTCCATTTGCATGTGGTCTCATGGATGTTTGTAATTACATCCAGGTTTGCCAGTCGCATAACTAATCAATGATGGTTCCATTTTAAATCCAGTTTTAATTTTATGGGGGTATGTTTTTCACGCTCCAGTTGATAACATTATCCAACCAATAATCCAGGTAGGCCCCCTTCTATCCCACTCTCCTTCATCTATCCAGCCTTGACTAAGTTGTATGCGTTATAAGGCAGAGGGCACATGTAAGACCAGTTAAAGGCTTTGGTGGTTTTTTAAGGTCAATCCATGGCAATACCTTCCTGGGTGAGAATGTAGTATTATACCACATGAGCGCTGTGTCAGCAAAGATACCATGCCATGCACACTCTAGTATGATTAAAGCATTGGGGAATTATCTAAGTAAACATTAAGATTAGTCTGCAATACCCCTGAGCTTTTTAATGAGTTTGCTATTTTAATGGGAATCTCACCTTGTTATACTATATGACGTTGATGAAGTCAATCCCTTGTTAGGGTAAATCCTGACATTAGTGGAATTCTTGAGATTATAGATATTGTCAGTCAGATCAATATGATATGTTATGAAGTTAGATCGAATAATTACATATAAAATGAATGATTGTAGTGAAAGTATTCGATTAATCGTTTAAATTACTTCATTTGCAATAGTAATGTGTCAATTAGTCACACCAAAACGAATTTATGATGAGACTGAGACGATTCCCACTTGCTTTTAAAATCACATGCAAGTTGCAATCCCATAAGCTCCAGAGAAGAATAGTGCACTGTTTAAAATCAATTAAGCTTAGGTAAGTCCAGGAAGTTAGATGGTATATAATACCAAGGCATTCATTTGATTAATCTTTGCAGTCAATAAACTTATGTTTATAATGCAAACACTATTAAGCTTATTTACTAAAGTGTTATCATTACTGATCTACCACCCCAGCCTACAAGAAACTCCCTTACAACTTTCCCCTTTTAAAACCATGTATTTAAGCAACAATCATACCAGCTTACCCACCATTCCTTATACCTGGACACCTCTAGTGTCCTTGTCATACTGGGCTAAACCCCTTGGTTATGCTAACTCATGGTTAGCTACCCCCAACCAGGTCAGTAGTACACCAGTCCCTGACATCCCTGATTTATACCAGGATTTGGCACCAGCAGGTTTGAGGCCCTTACAGACAGCTGCTTCTACCTCACGGTGTTCAATGGGCATCTTCATCAATTCAAATGCATCTTCAGTGTGTACTTGCAACATTTTTGAATCAAATTACCAAACCAATAAGTAACTGTGGTAGTTTCCAACCCTTTTCAGTGCCAATAAAGAGTTTGTACATGTGTTTTTATGGAAACTGTCTCAGGGTGATGTCTTTCACAAGCCGCTGGGATACTTTAAAATAGGGTATTTGAAAGACTTCCCATTGTTTGATGTTGTGGGAAAGGATGCTTCTGGCTTCAGGAATGCTTTTTTGAACTGGCTTAATTTCAAAGACATTGTATGGCATATTATCAGTTGTTTCCTGGTTTATGTTGATATATTTGGTTCTATTCACCGAAAATTTTGACTTTTTTATCAATTGTTTGCTGATTATTCAATAAATATAATCTTATCATATGTGACGGCATTTAATATGCGTTTTGACCCAATGATCTACTGATCAAATGAAGGGGTCAATTGTAAGTGGGTGTAGTTCTAAAGAGGATTTTGAGAACTGTTGGCTTTATTTTTCATCATTTTATCTTTGAACACTTAGTGCAAATTTTTTTTAGAACTTTGACTTATTGTTTTTTGCTTCTTTAATGGGTAAGGTTACCAAAAAATTGATTTTTAGTGGCACTGCCAGAGCTTAGAGTGTTGTTTGAAGATCACATTATCCTTAGTGCCATGCCAGATGACACTCAGGAGGCTTCTACTAGGTCCTATGGGCAGGGAGCGCGGACTCCACTTTAGTGGTATCAACCTTACATAATAAAAACATACTGTTTTGCTTCTCAGGTTTTTGTCACCCTTAGTTGTTTCTAGAAAGTTATTTACACATCAAATAAACTTTTGAATGCAATTTGTTTAGATTCGCTCAGGCCTTGTCACCTAAAAATTTGGAATCAGTTTGGATGGTAGGCTTCATCACTTATAAATAAATGTGAATTAGAGCTTTTTTAATCAAAAAGAATATTTTTGTTATGGTGGGCTATCCCTTTTTAAAAGCTAAGCATGGCGGGGGGTTAATCCCTCTTGAAACTTTTTACTAATTAAGTTGCATTTTTGTGTCTTTATTGTATAGTAAGCTAGTAACTGATATAATGCTTTTTCTAAACTTTTTCTGGGGTGAATTTTGATATACAGTATATGCTTAGTTAAAAGAGAGTTTAACAGCGCTTACCATTGCTGCTTGGGACTAGCGCAAGGATCTTAGCCAATATTATCTTGGAAAACTGACTAAGTCTAAACACCCTTTTTCTTAGAATCCAGATTTTTTAAACTGATAACTATGTTTTTCACCCCCAGATAGCACAACATTTTACCCAACGCCGTTCTGGTGGTAGGGTGTCAAGTTATTTGTTTCCTTTGCTAATGAAATAAACTCTTATCAATTAAGTTTACTTTTACTATTTAGATTAAAGTAATGACAATTGTGCTAAAATAGTATGTCTGTGGAAAAAAGCTAGACTTAAGTTTTTAATTATAGAAGGTTTTATGGCAGAAAACCTTGTGCAGACTGATGTTAGTAGCAATCTAAACCATACTGAGAACACCTTACAGACTATTTGTTCATTACTAGCATCTCAAAACACCTTTTCTCATCTCTCATGTGTAACTCATAGAGGAAGAGTGTCTCCTTGCAGTCTATAAGTGCTGTTAGATGTGATTAGACAACCACACCTACAGCTTAGTTTTTCCTGGCTCGCTCTAGCCCTATCTAATTAGCTTAACATTTAATATAAACTTTGAGAGGAAGTACAAAAGGTTGGGTTATTTTTTATCAGAAAAAAAGTTTTGTTTACCGCATAAATTCTTATTACTCCCCCTCTCAAATTGCTGAAAAATCATAAAGGGTTCATATGGAAACTTAATGCTCTGAGGATTCTTTCCCAAGTAGAGATAGCTTAGATGAACCTTTGGGAAAGGTGGAAAATCCTATAGAATCTGAAGATCCAGCAAAAGCAGTTTATCACATTGAGCAGTGATTAAACAAGTTGAAGAACATCATCATTTAGATCCAGTTTAAAGTGTCCTTTTGAATGTACGCCCCATAGAAGATCCTGAAAATCCTGAATCCATCACTCTTATATATGCTTAGTGTTGGACCACGGGTGGTATTACCACTTATCTCTTAATTTTTGAGGCCAGGGAACCCAAAGCTCCTGGGTGTTGAATTATACCTTTTACTTTTCTTAGTCAAAAAGTCTTCAATCCAGATACTTTGCCTGGAGTGGTAATTCCTAGATATATGTTTGTCCTTAAGTTAATAGAGGTAGGCTAATTTGACTTAAAATGGCAAAAAAGAGAGTATTATTTGTTTTCTTAGAATCCAAAATATAAAATGATCATGGAGGATTTTGGAGGCCTACAAGAAGTCCAAGCTAAGATCTATAATTTTCAATAATAGTGAGTTCAGTGGCAGGCTAATCATCTTAGTCAAATAGGATTCAAACGCCGTATGGTTTGGGTTTGAATCCCAAGATTAGGAAGCTCCAAGGGAGCAATAGTTGACCACATTGGTCGGGGTTAATCCCTGGTATTGAGAGCCCTTGAATTTTATCAAGGTTTATCCTCATTAATGTTTAGACTAATTGTGGATCTGGATCAATTCCTTTCAGCTGAAGCAAAATCTCTAATTTGGGTAGGAATCCTAATAATGCCATCTCTAGATTTTAGAGTAGGGGGAAAATAGATAAAGTGACTATTATGCAGTTTTGCTACGGTACCCTGAACAACCTCTACAATTGAGTGTTCGTTTCTCCAGTTATAAATGACTTTGTAGGGCCCTAAACAGTTGGTGCCCAAATTGTTGTTGTGACCTCTAGGCCAATGATGGTAGAAAAGGGCTAAGTCCCCCAGTTGGAAGGTGAGCAGGTGGCCATGCTTATCATTAAATTGATTAGATTCTCTACTAGTTGCAGCAGATAGGTTCTCAGAATCCAGGGACTAAAGTCAGATAATTTCATTGCAATACTTTGCATAGTGACTTCAGGGGCTTGGGGGAGACTTGGTCAAGCATATTTTGCACTTTAGAAAGCAGTTGAGGATTTCTTCCATACAACGCTTGGAAGGGCGACATCTTAGTTATTTGATGATAGCTGATTCTATAGTCCAGAATTGCACTAGGCAAATATAGGGCCAATGAAGGGGGTCATTCATAGCCATTTTTCGGAGTGTTGCAGTTAGAGTACCATTTTACCGCTTTACCATTCCATTGGTTGCAGAATGGTAGGGGTGGAGAATACCCATGTGGTTCCCATCAGTTCGGCTTAATCTTTCACCAGTGACAATTGGAAGTTTTGCCAAACTACAGAAAAATTATGTTAGGGCACCCATACTGTGTGATAATAAATATTTAAAAACTTAGCAGTAACCTTTGCCAAAGCTGAGGTTAGCAATACAGCTTTAATCCACTTAGTTAAATGATCCACTGCTAGGATGAACTGATGAATATTAGAGTCTCAAGGGAGAGGGCCCACAACATCAATGCTAATAATATGGAAGGGTTCACAGGGTGGAACCACTGGATGTTGAGATTGGGAATTTGGCCCAGCTTGACTTTTGCATACTAAATTAGGACTCTGATACATCTTAAATTGAAACAAGAATTTATTTCCAGTAACATTGAGTCTTAAGCCACCGGTAGGTTTTCCAAATTCCTATATGGCCATCTTGCTAAAGTCCCTCCAATATGAAGTCAGTTTAAGCTGAAGGTTGTACATAGGGAACCCACCTTTTGGACACAAGTTTGTACAATTGGCCTCTTTTGACTTGAAGACTCGCCGTTTTTTCACTAATTCCATTTGAAGGGTCAAAGATTCGTCATTCCATAAGTGCAAGAGTTCTAGGAGGTTGTAGAGTCGATCCTCTTTCAGGGTTGGTTAAAGTTAATATTAGAAGCCAAGATAGGCAATCTGCATTTTGGTGTATGCGCCCTAGCCAAAAGATGATGGAAAAGTCATAGTTTTAAATTTTTAACGCCCATTGGGCTAATCTCCCCTTGGGCTCCTTCATTTACTATATCCATCGCAAGGAAGCATGGTCAGTAATTATGATGAAAAGTTTCTCACATAAATAAGGTCGGTAATTCTTAATAGCCAGTAATACCACCAAGCATTTGCGTTCTGTAACACTATAGTTGCGTTTGTCTCTGGTTAGGGTTTTGCTATATTAGGCGATAGAATGGTCCAATAAGTTTTCGTTGTGTTGAGACAGTATAGCTCTGATGAGTATATATCTTACATTGGTAAATAGGAAAAAGTGTTTAACAATTCAGATGAATAAGTACTGGAGAGTGGGAGAGAGATGCGTAGCAGGTCAAAGGCCTGAAGTTGATCTTCTTTCCCCTGGAAGGGTATCCCATTTCTTCAATAAATGCACTAGAGGCTCATAGGTGTCTGCAAAGTGGGTAATAAACTGGCGAAAGTAACCCATTATCCATAAGAAGACTTGTACGTCTCTAGGGATTGAGGCATCTTAGAAATGACCAGGACCTTGTCATCCATTGAAGATATTTTGGCTTTACTTACCTTATGGACCAAAAATCCATATCAATCTAGAAGAAGAAAATTTTGATGGCTTTAGTTTTAACGAAGATTATAGTAACCACTGGAAGACTTGCCTGAGGTGATCTAGGTACTTGGTAATGTTCTCAAAAAAGTAATAATTTATGGATAAACTAGCACACAGGAGTGTTTTAAATCGCATAAGAGTCCGTCAATGGCGCGATAGAAGCTAGTAGGGGCGTTACATAATCCTCGTGGCATTTGAGTGGGCTTTAATAGTACTTCACTTGAGATAAAAATGCATTTTTTATGATTTTCTGGAGACAAATTGACTTGCCAGTACCCGCTGGCAAGATACATAGCTGATAAATAGTTGAATCCTGATATCAAGTATATGGAAAATCTATAAGCAGCAGAGGATAGCTATATTTTTTGTGTGAAAGAATTGAGGTGGCGATAATATATGACAACAACATGGCCACCATCCTTCTTCCAAATTAATCTGAGTGTGGTAATCCACGGGATTTTAGAAGGTACCAGTAAACCAGCCTACAACAGTTGCTGTAAGCCTAAGGCATTTGAGCTTCTTTAACTTTGGATTTTTGGTATGGACGTAATTTGAACAGAGGGTGAGCCTCAGTCTCAATTTAATGAATTACCCCCGACATTTTCCCATAGTCATTAGTCCTGAGGAAAAAATATTGCCATACTCCTCAAGGAGACTTTGACGTTCTGACATTCATTTGGGGAGAGATTTTCTCCAAGTCTACTTTTCACCAGAGCTAAGGTGGGTAGGGGATAAAATTCTAAATCTTGTAAAGAGCCAAAATAGCTCACATTGGCATTATTCTCAATGGAACATAGTTTTACATAAGCAATAGGAGCATACCAAGGGAATCGGTTTCATTTGTAAAGTTCCCTAAAGAATAGTGATAGATTTCCCAAAGGTAGGATCAAAAATTACCGGCAGGTCAACACTTTTTTGAATGAAGTGTTTGGGTGTCCAATTAGCTCCAAAATTTGATTAGGAGAAGTGATAATTTGGATCCCTGTATCCACAATAACTGTGAGTCAGAGAGTAATGTGATAGGATTAGGGCATGCATAGGGATCCCATCTTAGGCACCAAAGCCTCCAAAGCAACTTAGTTTATCCTATAAGGCTTGATATTCAACTTTGAAAATGTAGGACGGGTATTTGAGGAGGCAAGTCCATTTTTTAGGGCCCTTTGCTTTTGATGGGGAGTTAAATATTAACGGGATCCTATATCCTAGTAGGGACAGATATAATTCTTTGTGGCTGTTAATTTAGTTAAAATTCCGCATCAGTTGGACCCAAATAAGCAATTATAATATCATTTTCTAATGCAATAGCACGGGCAGTAATTTATAAGCTTTCCAAATTGAAGAGGTAAGGTGGAATAGCTCCTATCGCCTTAGTTGACTGATTACTGGATGTCCCATATTCAGTTTTATGAATAAAGTCTGGTTCCATTTTATTTTCTGGATAAGTCAGGAGGAAATATTGTTAACTGGGGAACTGGTGTCAATTATTTCCAGGATATTAACCCTATGTGTGACTACCTCTACTCAAACCACTGAAGATCTGAACTGGGAGTTAACAGATAGTAAATTGTCATTAGAAATTGTAGTAAAATAAAAAGAGGATTATGCCGCGGCCAAGCTTGAGGCTGTACAATGCATTTAAAAAGCCTTATCTTTAGATGCTTGGCTTTACGTAGAGGAGTTGACCACCAAAATTTGATTGGGTAACTGGCCAACATAAAAATTTAAACAGCTGGAGAGCTTTATTCCCTTGAATAGAAATAGGTCAGTCAACTTCTGCAGGAGCCGCTAAAACAAAATTCAGAGGCGCTGGGAATTGAGCTAGAGCTAGAACAAGGGTATTGGGACTCTTGATTGCCGTGAGCATAGGGAGCCTCCTGCGCTATACTGCTGATATTTTACTGACTTAAGTAGCAGGATTTGACAAAGGTTTACAGTGTGGTTGAGTTTCTTGCAATGCGTGAAGTTTAATTCACGTGTAGGTAGATCTGGGGGTCTAACGGCTAACACTTGAGGCTGAGCCTATTGTTGTTAAACTAGGTGTCCTGTCAAATTTATGTAGTTCAGTAGGAAAATACAAGTTAGCTTCCTTGATATGGAAGTGAGACGTCAAGTTGGATTTTAACGCTTTAAGATAAAGTAGAGTGTTAGCATTTTTTAAATGCTAAAAACGAGGCTTAATAGAATCATCTAATGTAAGATGATTTCCTGCAACCAACGTTTGAGCCTCAAGTAAAAACAATGAGCAAACTCGTTGATAGTCTCTCCCCAATTAAAGATTATTCTCACGAAATTCTGTTATTGGCTGAATAGGGTTAGTTCGTTCCCAAATTCTTAGAGAAAGGCAGTCTTGACGTCAGTATAAATATGGCAATGCATTAGATGAGGACTATAATGGCATGATCCATGTGACTAAGACAGCTCATCAGGTGTCTGAGCCATTGTTGATCAGTCGCTTCCTCCATAGAGCTTTTGTAACAATATAAAAAAGATAAGATGCTTCCCTCTTTGGGGACGTAATTTTTAAATGAGGGTTTAAACGTACCACTTGGGGGTTAGAGGTTGAACAACATGAATAGACACTGGGACCGCACTTTCACTAACAAAGAGGTGGTATATCAGGAATACTCTTGAAGATGAAGTGCATCCACTTGACTTTGTAGATCGTTAATATCTTCGATTATAAAATCTCCTTGAGCATCACTAAGAGCTGATTTTGTGGTGACGAGTTAGTTAAACTGCTTCATTTTGTTCTTTATTGCAGTAGTGACATCTTAGAGTTCAAGTTGATGTTGCTCAGTGTGAAGCAATCTTTTCTTTAAACCACATACCACAACAGGTAGGGCTGCCAAGTTCCTGAGGCATTCATGATGGGCAGTTGGGGAAATTTCAGGGGATAGGGGAACTCCATTCCAAGTGATTTGGGCTCCTTGGGAGACGCTTCTTAATTGGACATCAAGGTTTTTAACTTGCTGAATTAATGCCTGTATGCAGTTGTCAGAGATTCCTAGGTCAGCACTAGATCCAGGAGGTCTTCTTGGACAGGGGTCCCCGTCCACAATTCTGTCTGTCACAACCTGGGGGTCCTCACTCACCATCCTTCCTGTCATGACCAGTGGGTCCCCATTCACCATCATGCCCATCATAACTGGGGGGTCCGCGCTCACCAGGCACTCCATGTGGCCCTGAAGAACGGAGGCTATTCTGGCCATGAAATACTTCATAGACCAATTCCTCCAATGACCGGAGGTGTTCATCAAAAGAGTAATACGGTTATCAACTTCAGTTTATAACTTGAGGGTATGATCTATGACCTGTTATGAATAACGACCTCTATTAGACTAAAATAATCAGTGAGTTCCGTTCAAAAAAACTCATGATTTATCGACCAAGATGGGTTAACACGTCTTGTATCTTGTTGATGAGCTTCCAATTTTCAATATAGCGCTTTAATTATCACTGCCAAGATGTGAGGCAGATTGGTAGAATTGGAAGAGCTGTGAATGTATTGTCTCCAATAACTGCAAATGGCGGAGTAATTCCTGATGATGGAACCTAGCTACTTTAAGTAGATGGTATAAAGTGGAATGTACAAAGTGATGCAGATAGCGTTCCATACATCCAGCTCCAACCTGATCTACATTGAGAAAAAACTTTGAGACAAACTCATCATAGAGGCCAGCACTGCAAGAGCTCATCTTCTATAAGTTCAGCCTCTAGGTACAAAGTCCCCAGATAAGAGGAGTTGGTGTGCTTCAGAGAAGTCTGATAAATGAAAGTAAAATTGCTCTGCGGAAAGAGCGTAGAGGGTCACCTCCTTTGACGGGGAAATAAAAATTTTGTGAGTCACCGCTGTATCTCCTACATGCATATAGATTACACATTCACTAATATGGGTGACTTTACAATCCACGGCATTTTCCAAAGCCAAATCATTATTGTCCATTGTTTATTTATTATGTATTTTCACTGTAAACTCAGGATGTACATGGCAGGGAGCACCAGTTTTATAATTTTTGCGATTTTTTTGAGTTACGCCATAAGGGTTGCAAAAAGTTGAACCAACTGGCCAACGAATGGATGACTTGAGGATCACCAGTACTTGAAAGAACCATATATAATCTAATTAAATATGAAGCAATACGCTCTGAACACACCTTTTGGCTTTAATTAATATTAGCAAATTACTTCTGCTCTTCTCTCGTCTCCCATACTAAAAATCCTCCTCCTTCAATTGTCCCATCTTGCTTATATATCAGTGACTTTGGTTGATACCTCTCCTTTGGCTTAGACTATTTGGTTACGCCATATTCTCATTGGCTCCGCCAAAGTATAATATACTTAAATACCCTAAAGCCTTAGTTTAAGGTGATCTACTCAATATTTAGTAATTGTTGATATCACTTTTTGCCTTATTTGGAGGCAATCCAATAAAGTCCTTCCAACCTAATATCACCTTATCTCAAGGCACTAAAATATTCATACACTATTGATCATGGTTGACAGATTCTAGCCAATCCGCCATAGCTATTTAGGGCCTATTGGTCTTTCATATCAGGATCTTGACAACCAGTTTTGTCAGGACCATAGGGGTTGATACCAAATATATTTTTAATTTTATGAGGCCAGGGGGCCCAAAGCTTCTGGGTGTTAGATATTACCTTTTAACTTTCTTGGTAAAAAAGTCTTCACTCCAGATAGATGCCTGGAGTGGTAAATCCTGAATATATTTTGTCCCTAAGTTAATAAAGATAGACTAATTT
Source organism: Massospora cicadina (assembly GCA_022478985.1). Taxonomy (NCBI): domain Eukaryota; kingdom Fungi; phylum Entomophthoromycota; class Entomophthoromycetes; order Entomophthorales; family Entomophthoraceae; genus Massospora; species Massospora cicadina. The sequence continues at coordinate 110,866 of JAKSZP010000287.1, forward strand.
GACTTATAATGGCGTAAAAGAGTAATCTTTATCTGCTTAAAATATAAAAATAAGATAGATAAGAGTTTTTTTTTGTAAATCTCTAAGCAATCCAAGCTAAGTTCTATAAGTGTCACAAATTGGGGTTTATGCGGCAGGCTAGTCATCTCAGTCAAATAGGATTTGCTTGCTGGATGGATCAGGTTTGAACCCAAATATTAGGAAGCTCCTATAGAGCAATAGTCGACCACATAAGTTGGGGTTGATCCCCTAATATCAAGAGCCATTAGTTTCATTTGAGATTATTCCCAATAAATGTTTGGACTATTTGGCTATATAAGGATCATTTCCATTCAGCCAAAAACATCTAAATCTTCAATTTAGGCAGGAACTCAACACTTAGGCAGCTTATATGCCCACTCAATTAATAAACAGATTTACTAAGGTGAGGAAGCATTATAAGGCTAAAAAATCAGATCCCAAATTTTCCTCAATGAATTGAATAAATTTGGCCGTGATTAGTCCTTGTTTTCATTTAAATATAGTAGGGCAGCGCAATGTCACAGTAACCGCCCTTGTGGCCACTGGAGACACATTAAGTTATCTGTTCTAAAGGTTTTGCAGGGGTTGGATCATGAAGTTACACATGTAACACCTGTCATAAGATCATCCAGCATTCATATGCTCACACTTCTCCTGCGCAAACTACTACGTTTATTGCCAATGGTTATGAATTTGTGGTAAACTTCTAAGCAGTGCTATAATTCATAGTATCCAGTGAAATTAGGGTAGGCAGGTGGTGCCGCCAGTTAATGAGATTTTACTCAGAGTGGAACACGGTACCTTCACCCCTTAAATTATTTTGGGTGAGATTTGCTTTCTTCTTTTGTTAGCAACAGGTGATGCTGCGGAAGCAACAGTGAGATACTTTTCCACTAATTCTGTTACCAAGCTACCTATTCTGCCTTATGCATTTACATCATTTATGTTTGTCTTTGATGTAGATTAAGCTTATCAGCTGCCAAGTCACTCAGAGTTTGATCTGAGCTTACAGCTGATGATTGACTTAATTAAGATTATTTTCTCATCATATCCCTGTATAGTGGAGGAAGATCAGGCTTAAAAGTCTAGATAGACAACATACTAAAGAAGGGGTGGTTGATAAAGAAAACATCCACGTTTCTTATCTATCAGTTTTTGCTATGAAACCTAATAGCTCTTTTAGACCTTTTGTGGACTATGAGCACCTAGAAAATGTCACCATACCAGATTCTTATCCCCTTTGATTGCAATTTTCCATTGCTTAGTCCTTCTCATGTCTAAGGCCTTCTTTCAACTTGAACTGGGTAATGCTTTCCACCAAGCTTTGGTAAAGTCTGGTCAGTAATGCTGACTGCTATCTGGTTTTGATATGGAATATACCAGTTCAAGCTCATTCTTTTAGACATGAAAGTTCTCTTGCAAATTTTACCGCCATATTGATAATGCTTTGGGTAAAATCAAGTTTGCAAGGATTGTAGCTCACGTTGATTACACATTAATCTACTCACCCAACGCTGAACAACATGGTAGGGGTTGGTGGCTGTTATGGAAGCATTCCAAAAGGCTGGGATTTTTGCTAAGACATCCAATGTGAGTTCTATAAAGTGAATTGTAATTACTGAGGAGCTGATACTAAAATGTTTGTGTTGGAATTTTAACCAGATGGAATCCTCCAATAATTTATTGTTAAATTGGTTGAAATAGGCCAATCCTGGCGGAATAGCTTATTGACCAAATTTCATATGGTTTGATGTGATTGCTAGGAAGTTGCTCCCCAAATTGGATTGAGCAGAATCCAAGTATTCTGACAATTTTAATAGATAGGATCAAGCATAGCTAATTGCTGAATAAATTTTGTATGAGGATCACTGGCAGTCAATAGTCAAGGATGATCCATTTGGTTTATTTAAGTAACGTTGGTGGAACCTGACTATTTTTGAGTTTGAGGCAGCGTAGGTTGTTTCTGCGCTTCATTTATAATAATAATAATAATAATTTATTTTAGGAGGGCTGACCTTGGGACAGATATACCACACCAATAGAGAGGATAGGGAGTAGGGAGTGACAATATAGGAGTGGAGGACAAAACCCAAGTACTAGGGGTAAAACCTTCCTGCACATGTTCTGAAAGGCTAGGATTACATGATCTAACTTCACTGATTCACTTGGTCAGACTGAGGCATGGTGCGTGAATCCAAATGTATTGATATCCTCTTGGCACAGAAATGCAATTAATGCAAATTTGCCACGATGTTATTTGAACCCACAACGTGAGGGGTGATAGTGGGACGCTCTCCCAACTATTACACACCCCCTAATAATAATATTAATAATAATAATAGGGGGTGGAAGGCGAGTTGGTAGGGCGTACGGCTACCAACCTGAAGGTTGCGGGTTCAATTCCCGCCCTTTGCACATCAATTGGGGTCCAGCCAAAGGAAGCTATTGGCGGTTAGCAGGTATAATAACACAAAAACCTTACCCATGACGTAACCAGAAAAATATGAGTCCTGATCTGGAGATGAAAAAAAACTTTCTATGACAGAGTTGACCCTGCTTAGGTTTCATGCCAATACTTTCTTTCTCTATTTTGGTAATGTCCGTCCCCTGGTTGGATTGCCTCAAATAAATAATAATAATAATAATAATAATAATAATGAATTATTGCCCAAGAAAAATGATCTGAATGGTTGACTACAATGAGCTGAAATATATGTTTCCAGAAGAGCTGAGATGTCCCAAGTTACCTGAGTGACTGAAGATATTTACAGGCACTATTATTAAGTCAAATTCACATTTGATATTTAATCATATAAAAATTTAAAGGGTATATTAATTACTGAAGGCTGAGGATGAAGTTGAAACTAATATTTTGACATTGGAAAGGATGGGGTGAGAGGGTTGAAGCCAAGGAAGGGAGTAGTGCAGCGGATGGCTGAAAAGTGGCTGGCTGGAAGAACCAGCAATGAGCTGATAGGTTGGTGGTAGACGCAGTAGCCCATTTGTAAATAGTATAAATACCTGGCGCTTCCTTATTAATAAATATCTCCCTTTGCCTAATCTACCTTTTAATTTAAGTTTATTACATATCTTGTTGGTTGGGGAATATGCTGAGGGATCCCTGAATGGCACAGGTGATACACCAAGGGTCAGACAGCGCTGCTGGCCCTGTTGCCTAAGGCAAAATGGCAAGGGCTGACCAGTATTCATACTGGTTGTCCTGCCAACTAGAAAAGCCCACAGTTGATTTTCTGACAGTGGTGCTCACTAAAGGGGGTTCTTCTGGATGGTGCTGGAGTAGCTTACAGGTTGGTGAGGAGGTGGCGAGGATGTGCTGCTGTGGTTGGGTTCTGGCAGTTGTTGTTGTTGAAGAGATGCAAGCCCTGAGCGCCCGCTCCACACACCAAAGTATGATGTAAGAGGATTACCATCTGGTTAAGTATGAGAAATGTCAAAATTTTACCCAGATGAAATCCTTTAATAATTAATCATTATTTGGGATGAAATAGGCCAATCCCAGCGGAAAGGCTTATTGACTAAATTTTGTATGGTTTGATGTGATTGCTATGTAGTTGATCCCCAAAATTGGGTCAAACAGAATCCAAGTATTCAGCTAAATTTGGAAGATAGGACCAAGTGGAGCCAATTGCTGGCCCAAATTAGTATCATGATCACTGGCGACTAATAGCAGAGGATGATCCATCTGGTTTATTTTAAGTAATGTTGGTGAAACCTGACTATTTTGATTTCAAGGTGGCTGAGGTTGTTTCCAGTGCCTCATTTATAATAATGGTAATCAATTATCGCCTAAGAAAGGTGATCCAAACGGTCAACTACAATAAGTCAAAATGTGTGTTGGCGGAGGAGCCAGAATATCCCATGTTATCCAAGCAACCAAAGCTGTTTCCGCGCATTATTATCAATGCAATTTCATATTTTATAATAATTATATAGTAAATTATATGGTTCACTGGCAACTGAAGGCTGAGAATGAAGCTAAGTCTAATAATCCGTCATTGGGAAGGATGGGGTGAAAGGGTTGAACAAGGGAAGAGAGTAGCGCAGTGGAAGGCTGAAAGAGTGGTTGGCTGGAAGAACCAGCAGAAGAGCCAATAGGTTGGCGGTGGGCGCAGTAGCCCTTTTATAAATATTATAAATACCTGGCGTTTCCTTTTCAATAAATATTTCCTTTTGCTTAATCTATTTTTTTATTTAAGTTTATTATTTTTTATTGGTTAAGGATTAGGTTGAGGGATCCCTGAATGGCGCGGGTGACACGCCAAGGGCTCAGCCAGCACTTCTAGCCCTATCGCCTAAGGCGAAATGGCAAAGGCTGACCAGTCTTCATCTGGTTGGCCTGTTAGCTAGTAGAGCCCACAGTTGATTTCCAACAGTTGGTAATGACATCGATCCTTCTAAGCTAGATTACATCCTTTATGGCAATTGTTGTGACTCAGAAGAAACATATCATCTTTTTGAAACAGTTTTTAAAGTTTTCTTAACCTATTTCTAAGCTTGCATCTCACTTACACCCTTTCACTGGTAATAATACAAATTTTAATTAGACACAGAGTGCAGTCAGGTTTTGATTAAATAAGAGATTTTTCACCACTATTCCTGTTTTGCATCATGCTTATTAAGAGAAACATTTTATTGTGGCTTATGACGCATCAGGAACTGCAGTTGGTGCTTTCTTGGTACAAGAACATGGGAGGAAAGAACACTTCATGGCATACTTTTTTAGGGAGTTTAGTGTAACTGAGCGCTCTTTGGGACATTATGATCATGAGTTAATATCGCCTC